>JAMKCH010009155.1:0-30126 GCA_023653785.1 Ophioderma brevispina
AAAGGAGAGGTGGAGGGAATGCTTTCTCATTGGGAAACGTCCTGAGACAACCTCCCCCATTCTACTGATGTTCGTGTGGGATTGCACTCACCGCCATACAAGGATCTTTGTCCCGTACCCCAGATAGGCATCACTAATTTAGTCGTGATATCCGAGGATCAGGCGCCTTTAAATCCTACCATTGGGATCAGAAACTTAGTATCCCAGACAAGACATAAAGCAAACTGCCAAACCAACCTAATTGGCTGATCTGTCGAGCAAACCAGATTGATTCACCTATCCTAGCCAAATGGGTTGAGAAAGGATGGCTAGAGATGAAAGGAGTAAGTAGGTAGAGTAGTTAGGGAGCCCCCAGAGGGATTGAGAAATCCCACGGGGGAAATCCAGCACAAGCATGTAAGAGGTGCAAGCACTTACCTGTTTCATAAGGAAGTAATAAAGGTGCTGGCAAAGGGAATTTTAAGCTCCCCGGCATTAGGTCTGTGCCTACCTTTTCTAATAAAGGCTATCCCATCTTGATATGTTATATTGGCATCCATTTTGTGAGTTTATTTCTCAGTTTTACTTGAGAAAAGATTTCTCCATGAAAGGCCTTGATTAGACTTCCCTAAGATTGCTAAAGTAAGAAAATGAGTCAAGTTGTTTGTGCATCTGATCATGACCATGTAAATTATGACCTAAAATAAATAATTTATCTCTCATGAAAAAAATTAGGGATGCATTCATATGCAGTGGCATTTAAAGGTGCTTGTTCCGATACTTGATATGAGAGCCTGACTTGCACATACACCGTCAAGTACCGGGAACTAAATTGCGGTTCTTGATGGTAGGACGCCATTAATGCCTGCGACGAAAAGGCCTTATCATTATGTGCTTCTTCTTCTTATCGGGTCCAAACACTGTGGGTCTTCAAATATGATCCAGCCAGAGATGAGTGACAACATCTGGTAGAGCAGGAGCAGAATATCATAGGGTCCTTTTTAGGGAGTCGTTAATGCCAGACTACATCTAAGGTGTGACACCTTTAGTAGTTAGTTATGGACCCATCTACATCAATGCCAGGTAGTTTAGTGGTGTCAAATTGTGGTGTAACTTTTCAATAGGGGCAATTTTAAGTTTACACCGGGGTCAAACTTTTTACAAATACTCACATCAGTTTGAAATGTATGCCATTTTGTCCGTTTAGTCACAAGGAATTCCAAAAATGTATAGTTTGTACCACTATGGCCAATTGGATTTAGAGTTATTGGGTAAAAATGGCTACATAAAGTGCAAAAAAGGTCAAATTCAAGTTTGTACAGGGGTCACATTGAAAGTTATTCTGATTAGAATCTTAATGCTTGCAAATCATTGCCTGAGGAATGAGGACTTCTAAAAGGTATAGTTTGATTATGTTTAAAATGTTTAATTACCGAGATAAAGGTCAAGGAAGGTCAATGCACTTGGATTATGTTGCCCATGAACTATTTTGTAACATAGCCTGATAACAGGAATTGCAGCGCTATAAAAACTATTCCCTTATTTTGACACAGTTAAGCGAGACGAAAACAATTTGTTTCATTTTTTACCAAATTGGAGCAAAACTCGATTTGAACCCTGTACAAATGAAAATTGAACTTTTTTGAACTTTTAGCCTTTTACCGTATAACTCTAAAACCAATGGTCATACATGGTAAAAAACTATATATTTTTGGAATCCTATGACTAGCCGAACAATATGGCATACATTTCAACCATGATTGGACTAATTTAAAGTTTGACCCCTGTGTAACTTAAATGGCCCCTCTTAAAAACGTGACCCACAATTGGGACACCACTAACTACTTGCATTGGATGTAGAGGGTCCATACTAATACCAAAGGTGTCAAAGCTGAGAGTAGTGTGACATGAACGTGATGTGTGCCCAAGTCCGGCTCCGCTCTATGGCTGCTTCAATGAATTCCGAAAGGTCCTTGTCTTGTGCATTGTTTGCTTCAGCAATGGGCAGGACCAGGAGAATGTTCCTTGTCTGTGTTGCTGTTCCACAACCACAGGTAGTGTCCTGGTTTTGAATCTGACTTCCAGTAGCCCCACATTCTGCCAGGGAACCTTAGATCGGTCGATTATGGTTATCAATCTGTTGAGGCGTCGCCATTTAGCCCATGAGGAGTCGGCTCCATGTGGGTGATGCTCTTCAGGTTCAATACCAATAGATGCTACTTGGTTGATGGCAAAGTCTTTCTTCCACAAGGCAACTCTCTGAAGCTCCTTAGAGGAGACTTTTCAAGAGGTTGGACTTTGTTTAAGAAAATCTCTCGGATTAGGATTGGCAGCAGGATCTGTCCAGACACAGAGTGCTTCACATTAGATACTTGCAGCTACGCTCTTGCATGCTCACTACGCTACGACGGATGTCGGGTGGAGCATTCGCTAGGATGTTTAAGTTTCCCAGGGTCTGGACGGAGGCATCCTGTGCTAAGCCGGCAGGAGGCATTTAACACAGGATTCGAGGTTCTTGGCAGGGTTGATCTTTCCACATACAGGGCAAGGCATACTCTGCACATGAGTTACCGCAGGACAAGTGCCGTCGAACTTAGGGTATGTGTGCTAATATTGATGGGTAACCACCAAAACGCGGGCTTTTTTGTTTATATATTGGGAATGAAAAGGATTAGAGGGCTCAATTTCAGGGGACAATGAGAAAAAAATACGGCCTTTCTTCTGAAAATAAAAATCGATACTACTTTCGGGTAAAATAAGGGGGTGTCCAAAGACGATCGGAACACACACCTGAAGTCTGTCTGCTTCTGTTGCTAGTAGTATCAACTGGTCAGGCTTTATGGAGACACTCTCAGAGTAATTACGTAATTAATGCCAAACAAAAGTAGAGGAGGAGGTATTAGTATTGTAACCGACACATCAACAATTCGGTGTCATTTTATGTCAGGAAGATACTTTATTCAATTCAACTTTATATATATACACGTTAGAGAAGAAAGCCCAGTTTTAGAAGCAAAAGGAAACAGGAGTACCCGCGAAGCCGAGTAATGGATTAGAAACCAAACGCATAAATCTCATAGGCAGCTATTCACTATTCTCTACTTCAATCGTAAATCTGAGGGTTCTCATTGCAATCTTTAACTCCAAGATAAAATAATATGAAGTAAAATTTGACGCCTGGAGTGGGGATCGAAACCCAAAGATTTTCGGATTAGAAGACGAGCGCTCACAGACGCACGCCACGTTCCCACACCACGCAATCCGAGCCGATTGACTGATGTGTATTCTAAATATAAGATATATCGAGTCCCTTCGCGTTCCACACTGTGGGTCGAAACCAAATAACCCAATCAAAGGGGGAAAGACAAAGCCCAGTGTAAAATTGTTTAGAAATATTACCAACAATAACGCTTCGCTCCAATAATATATACTTGGCATACTGAGACCACACATAGATGAGATTATTTAAAAAACAACCTCATCACCGGGAATCTCACCAATTAACGGCACCGAGTATTACATTTAGGTTGCTGAATACCATTGACTTTTGTTTTCTTCCGAAAGAGCGGGAAATTGAATAGATATGAAGTTAAGCAATAAGCTGCGGATCTGGGTTATGCGCAAAGTTGTTAATTAAAGGTGCATTTCGTGATTCCAGCACCTTCTGTTTTATTCATGGTTCACTAGACGTCCTTGAGAAAAGCTCAATCACAAAATTTTGAGTTGATGCCGAGCTTGAGGTTTGTGTTATGAGCAAAATGTTTGTTTCCCACGATTCCATAGACCACTATGCTGTAATTTCTGTCCGTTATACGGACGGAAAATACAAAATTGCAAATTTCTTACACATACGACCGTGGATTACTAAGGCTAACGGTTCAGATGATATAAAAATCTCAAAATTTTTCGAGGTAAATCGGGGGACTAGGTTGTGGATCACGAAATGCCCCTTTAAGTCAAATAAAAGCTTGCCAAACAACTTTTCTTTCGTGACTTTTGTTTGTCTTTCTTTCATGATGAAACATACGGTCAAAGTTAACTGAACACATAAGCTCAAAATTATTATTTTTTGAACGAGGAAGGGAAGAAGCTGTATATGTGTTTTGTGGATTTGGAGAAGGCATTTGATAGAGTACCGAGAAAACTGATGGAGTGGGCGATGAGGAAGAGAGGGATACCAGAAGCAATGGTTAGAGCAGTGATGAGTTTTATGAAGATGCAAAGACAAGAGTTAGAGTGGGGTCTGATTTGTTTGAGGTGAAGGTGGGTGTGCATCAAGGTTCTGTTCTTTCGCCATTGATTCTTGCAATTGTGATTGATGTAGTCACGGAGTGCAAAAAAAAAAGGTTTGATGAGCGAGATGTTGTATGCTGATGACTTTGTTTTAATGTGCGAGACAATGGAGGGAGTCCCAGTGGCGTAGCCAGAGGGGGGGGGCAGGGGGGCCGCCCCCAATAATTGAATTCGTCGGTTGAGATGAGCCCGTCGGTTCACTTGAAAAATTCAGGTCATGGCACTTGCAGGCCGGATTGTCGGCAAAGTATAGGTTTAAAGTTCAATGGACAGCGTGCGACAAGTAAATTTTACAAAATCGTACAAAAATTAGCCCTCAGAAGACATTTAAAGCATATAAAACCCAAAATTTTCAGGGGGGCTTCGCCCCCTCGACCCCCACCGGGGCTTCGCCCCTGGACCCCAACAGGAGCCCTAAGGCGGGCCCCTGGACCTTACCCATTTTCTGTCGGTTGAGATGCGACACTAGCCCCCCCCCCAACATGAAAATCCTAGCTACGCCACTGGGAGGGACTGAGGGAGAAGTTTTGGAAATGGAAGGTAAACCTTGGGAAGACAAAGGTGCTGGTGAGCGGGGTGGAGAGGGAGATGGTAGTGAGTTAAGTAGACCCATGTGGCGTGTATGGGAAGAGGGTAAAAGCAAATTCAGTGTGGTGTGAGAAATGCGGGAAATGGATCCATGGAAGATGCACAAATAAGATGAAGAGAGTGCAGGGGCGGATCCAGGGAGGGGGCGCGCGCCTCCCGGTAATTCTGCAAATTCTTGCAAAATCAGCCCATTTTAGCTCATTTTGGACAAGTTACAGCCTTTCAACCCCCGGTAATTTTGACGTTTTTCAAATCCTGGATCCGCCCCTGGAGTGACCCCAAGTTTGGCAAGAGATTTTGTGTGGAAGATGCGAGAAGGGTGCTGAAAAGGACTGAGGACTTGATGCAGATTTTGGGTTTGAAAGAAGCGGTGGACTGGTTGGCGAAGGCGAATAGTGTACGTTGTATGGACACATGCTGAGGAAGGATGACGAGCATGTTTTAAGAAGGGCTTTTGAGTTCGAGGTGGGAGGTTTTGAGGAGGGGACGTCCAAAGAAGACTTGGAAGCAAGTGGAGGGGGAGAGTAGGAGGGTTGAGTTGGGGATGCATTGAATCGGGCGAAGTGGAAGGAGGGAGTAAAGGTGGTTGCTGCGAGTGTAAGGTGAATCCGGCCACGCCCGTTCACGGAGACAAAACCGGATTTAAAACTTTGGATTTACTACTACATTTTGGCTGCTCAAGTCTAATATGCCAAGCCTTTTGAGGTCAAATGAATTTCTGATATGGTTCCTTGGATTTTAATTTGCAGTAAAGTCAATGAGGACTTTTGACAATTTTAGACATAACTTTGTATATTTTATAAATATTGGCAAAGGGAATATATTATAATTATTGTTTTGAATTGTGAAGGCCTTCAATTTCACAAAATGGTATTGTGGGTGCAAGCAGTAAATAGAATAGCCTTTCAGACAGCAGACTTACAAAAGAACATGAGAAACACCCTGGATCAATTGTGAAAGGCTCAGTACAAGTACGTGCAAGTGAATAAATGTAATACAAAAGCATTTGCTGACGCATGCCAACAATGGTGCAATGACCTCTCTTATGTACTTTTGTAAGTCTACTGGCTTAATGGCTATTCTATTCATGGCTTTGCACCCAACAATACAATTTCTTTAAAATTGAATCCCTTCGCAATTCAGCAAAATATCATTACATTTTTCGAGAGGAACATTGTTTTACAAAGTCATGTCTAATAATATGCCAAAATTCTCCTTTGACTATATGCAAAATTTTCAATCCAAAGAACAATATCAAAATTTGATATTAAAATGCTTTATCAAATTCATTTTTGGAATTAGGAGGGTTCCAAGTGACTGTATCGGTTGAGGCGGTGTGGAGGTCAAGCGCATGTCAGGTGTTACGATCATGACTATCGGATTGTGTTGCAGTCAGAAGGGATTATGGGCGCAGGGTGGAAACGAAGTAGAAACTTTTTCTATTGACAGATTTTAGTTTATTAGGACCTTAGCCAATAATTTCTGGAGGGTGTGCAAAAGTTCGTTCAGTGGCATTTTCTAGAAATCCAATATGGCTGCCACCACTCTAAAATTCATTAAAATGGTCATACTTTTGTGTTCTATATCCAGGTTTTCAATCACGATGAATCTATTGAACAGGTACTTTATGTTATTTGATCATAACATTACCATCAAATCCAATATGGCCGCTCAGAAATCCAATGTAGCCTGAAATCATTAAATTGACCATAATTCATCAAGTTTTTGTGATAGAGACATATTTTTGGCTTTTTACCCAGTAGAAACCTATCTAACATTTCTGGTAGGTTAACATGCTTACAAATCAAAATGACATCCAATATGGCTGCCTTTTTTACGATCGTTAAACTTACAAATTGTCATATACTGATAATATATCGGCCATCATCTTAAATTTTAAGTATGTTGTTCAAAATAAAAAAATACCAGATATTAGTTTGTATTGCTCAAAGACATATCTCATACTTTAAACTTGATTTTTGGATGCTGTAACTAAATAAATGCAGATATATTAATATGTATAGGTTTTAAAGAAGTTAAAAAGGCAGGTATATTGGTTACCATTATAACATTTTTTGTATGTTAACGAAACAAAAATGCCGGATAAGGATGTCCATGGTCATTTATATACACTTTAGACCAATAATTGGGTGATGCAACTACATATATTTACTACAGATATAGATTTTAAATCTCTTTAACGGCGGCTATATTGGCTGCCATCTTAAAATTTGAGAATGCTAATAGCACAGAAATGTCATATAAGGATTTTTAATGATCAAGTACATTGATCTTATAAGTATAAAGCATAAGGCATAGATATAGACCGTTGAATCATGTCTCTAGACTTCGCTAGTACAGAATACTTCACGCGTCTGGATGTGTTGAAATGTGTTCTAGAGGTGTTCAAAGAACACTTGCAGAGCGTGTTCAATTTTAACAGATTTTGAACACCAACAGAACATATTTTAGGTGTTCTGGATGTATTCTGTATCTAGTAAGAATGTCTACTGAATGGTTCCAGGCGCGTATTTGATTTTTGGGCAACCATATTGAATTCTGGCAATATATACATCTCTAACCCTTTCTTGTGCTTAAAATTTTGAGAGCTGGCAAAAAGTTTGTCTCTCTCAGAAATACTAAAGGGAGTTTTAATGATTTTAAACATGGTATCGGTCAATGAATTTTAGAGTGGTGGCGGCCATATTGGATTTCTAGAAAATGCCACTGAACCAAATTTTGCACACCCTCAAAAAATTATTGGCTTATGTCCTAATGAACTAAAATCTATCGATAGAAAAAGTCTGAACTCCATTTCCACCTAAGCCCTTTCGAGCTGTGTGCACATACTTCCACCTGACTATTGGGGAGATCAGGTGGCAAAAAGTCAGGCGGTAACGATACATGAATGGCAACTTGGAAGGTACCGCATGTCCCGAACTTTTCAGTTTTTTGAAAGGAAAAAGGGGGAGGGTGTGATCTAGCCAAAGAAAGTTAGTACAGATTGGTCAAAAAAAAGTTTACACTTTTCATCTGCAAATTTCTCAAAAGTGAGTTTCTGCCAGATCTGCCTGCCCGTTCTAGAGAACGAGCCGATCGGGATTTTCGATTGGCGGTGAGTGGATCAGCTCCGTAGCGGCTGAAGAGTAGACGCTCTACCGCAGCTGCTCCGTTGATCATGGCCCCCTCCAACCTCCCGTTTCAGCATAACGTCAATTCGCGATTCGGGAGTCTTCTGATGAGATTTTCATTCGAACGGCTGGGGGTACGCTCATCATAGTTCCACTGCAGGCTACCCCCGAATTTATCCTATCTATCCTGACAGTTTCAGCTCGATCGGACGCTCCGTTAAGGAGAACTGGCTGATCGCGATTTTTGGGCCGAAGCTCTCGGATCGCCTCCGTGATGGGTGGAAAATTGTCGGTACCTTCGCTGAGACTGCTCCGTCGGTTGCAGCTCTGCCTTGCATCCCGTTCCCGTGTACGGTCAATTAGGAATCCATACCTTCGGCGGTCAATATCGGGCAGTTCCCGTATAGCTATGGTCCCTGTGATGGCCGTGATGAGGGCTACTTGCGGCTTACTTACATACAGTTTAATGGGAAAAAGCATTAGGCATCTGCCTTTAATAACCCCATATCTTTCCAATACCTATCGAGCTCCGATTTGAAGGAATTCACATTTTTTGCACTCGTTATATAATGTAGGAAGGTTGTTCCAGTCATTGATCACTCGCTGAGAATAGAAATCCTGTCTACATCTTCGTCCTTTACGCAAGCTGGTTTAAACAATTTGATATTGTTGCCTCTTGTGTTGGTTGTTGCGAGCTGGAAGTATTTTCCCATGTCAGTTTTCTCAATGCCATTTAGAATTTTGAAGGTCTCAATAAGGTCTCCTCTTAGTCTTCTCTGCTCAAGACTATACAAATCCAATTTCTCTAGTCGTTCTGAGTATGTGAGATGTCTGACCTCTGGAACTTTGTTGCTCTTCTTTGTACTTTTCCAAAGTTTTTATATCTTTCTTGAGCCTCGGGTTCCATGCTTGAATAGAGTATTCCAGGTGTGGTCTCACATAGGTTTTGTACAAGGTGGTGAAGCTATCTCTGTGGATGTACTTGAAAGACCTTTGATAACCCTCAAACTGTTCATCGCTTTCTGGGCAGCCTTGGCACACTGAATACTTGACTTACAATCATTGCTCAATTACATCCAGTTTTATTCCATTCATGTAATAGTCTACTTGGGGATTGTTGTTACCAAGGTGCATAGTTCTACATTTTCCAGTATTGAATCTCAGGAGCCAATTTTGCGACCACTTGTATAACTCATCAATATCATTCTGAATCTTTGCAGCAGCTTCAGCGGACTCCACTTCAGAAAATATCTTAGTGTCATCAGCAAACATTTGAATGTTGATTGCGACATGATTTGGCAAGTCATTGATGTAGAGGACCTAACACTGAGCCCTGTGGTACTCCGCTCAGCACATTTACCTTCGATGAAGATGCATTTTTTACAGACACAAACTGAGTTCTTTCCATTAGAAAATCTTGGATCCACCTCAACACTTTGTTTGTACATCCGTATGCCTCTAGTTTACTAATTAATCTTCTGTGCGGAACAGAGTCAAAGGTTTTAGCATAATCGAGGAAGATAAAATCCACTCTATAGCCCTGGTCTAGACTTCTGGTGACTTCCTCGAGGGTTTCAAGAAGATTTGTCAAACATGATTTGCCCCTTGTAATGCCATGCTGCATTTGTGACAAGGCACTCTTATCCTCCTCATGCTCTAACAATCTCTTCTTCACAAGTGTTTCCATAATTTTGCAGGGGATACATATCAGACTAACTGGCCTGTAGTTGCCAGTGTTGGATTTGGAACCCTTTTTTTAAAATCGGGGTCAAACATGCAGTCTTCCAGTCTTTAGGTAACTTTCCTGCATCCATCGACTTCCGGAAAATGAGGTACAAAGGAAGTGAAACCTCCTGGCTACATGACTTGAGCACTCTCGGATGAATGTTGTCAGGACCTGGGCACTTGTCAGTGTTAAGCTTGTCTAACTCCTCCTTTACATCTTGCTGTGTAAACTCTATATCATCTAGTTGGCTATTTACAACCTGCTCTAGTTTCGGCACATCTCCCTCCGGCTCCTTTGTGAAAACAGATTGGAAGAATTGACTAAGTAGCTCTGCTGCTTCTTCGTCTGTTTCAGTTAGGCTTCCATCTTTAACTGCTGAACACCTATTTTTACTTTCTGCTTCTGTCTAACATAGCTATAGAAAGCTTTTGGCTTACTCTTGAAATCCTTCATGAGATTCTGTTCATATCTAGCTTGTGCTTCTCGGACAATTTTCCTTGTCCTGTTACTCTGTCTTTTATATTCTACATAATCTTGATTTTCTGTATCTCTTGTACAGGCTATACTTAGTCTTCACTGACTTTTTTCACACTTGATGTCATCCATGGTGGCTTGAACTTCTTCTTAACCTTGGTCATTGGAATATGATCTTCCACAGCCTGGTTATAAACATTTTTGAAGAGTAGCCATGACTCCTCATAATCTAGGCTATCCATCTCCTTTTCCCAGTCTACCTTCTTAAAGTCTTCTTTCATCATCGCATAATTTCCTTTGTTGTATTTACGACTACTTCCATTGTTGTCCTCGTTTTGTTGTAATTCATATAATTACACCTTAAGTCCCCACGACACCCTAATGATCACTTTTTCCTAAGGCTCTATTGTTTCCAAGTTTCCCACCTGAATCCAGATGGGAGAGGGGGGTGGGGAATAATGGTGGACGGCTGGGGTAGAAAATTGGCGCAACAAGAGGGAAAAGTAGCGGAGTTGGGAGGGGTAAGAATGGGGGATGAATATAGTGGGAGAGGATAAATTCCGAGGAGAGATCATCGGGTCAGAATTAAATCCAAAATTGATGTTTTTTACCTTCTCTGTATCTGTTTGGTTCATTGACATGCTGTATCAAATACAAGTCTTGGAATTTCTCATAAAACAGACTCGCTATATGGTCGTCGATCCTTAACCTGTCCACTTCTCCAATCATCTCTGGAAAATTGAAGTCACCAAAGATCAAAATGTGACTGTAGGTAGAAGTTTCAAGCTTCTTTAGATCTCGAGAACTTTTCGTTGTTTTCACTTGTGCTGTTAGGACTTCTGTAACAGACTCCTGCAAGAAGCTTGTCCTTATTGTTCCAAGTCTTATTTCACACCATATGGCACTCTCCGAATCAGAATCATTAATGGTTGACATCTGGTGCTTTAATGATTTGTGGACATATGTATACACCTCCTCCCCTTGCTGACACTTTACCTTTCTGAAGAGAGTGAAATCTTCCACTGCCACCTTCACTGTCTGAAACGGAGCTGTCACACCAAGATTCTGAGATTTCCTTGATCTTTGGTTTCAACATGTCAATTGTTTCGATAATTCACCTCTCTTTTAAGAATTTATCTGCTTTGTGTGTAACTTGTATAAGTACTTTGGAGAGGTTCTGCACTTCTTAGGTTCCTCCTGGGGACCATTATTAAAATCTTAATTGTTTAGATGTGCAGATTGCAGACTTTCTCTCATCGTGCTGTCTGATTTGGTGACTCTAGACTTGACTTTACTGGCTAGGACGGGGTGTCCCTTTTGCTCTTTTCATGAGTAATCCTCCTCCATTCAATGGTCTGCCCTTTGCAATAGATTCTGCATTTTGGAGGGCCACGCCTGTGTCCTTGTGGATCTGGTCCTCCTCTTTGCTGGTGGGCAACCTTGCTTCCTACGCTTGTTGAAGTCTTGCGTTAGGCTTGGTATGGTAATCTGTGTTCCGGCATCCTGAAAGACATGTCCAAACCACTTCAGACGTCTCCTGGTAACTGCATCCGTGATGGTGAATGTGATGTTCAGACGCCTGCCTAATTTCATCATTTCTAATTTTGTCCAGAAAGTTCACTCCTAGGATGGACCGAGGCCATCTCATCTCAAAGCTTCTAGCTTTTGGCAGTCAGCCTTGCGCAATACCCAGACTCTGCTCCATAGGTGGCAATTGGGAGTATAGATCCTGTATATCTCTGACTTGAGCGTCTTGTGATGTCATGATTGCTCCAGAGTTGGCTCTTCCTGAGTCTACCGCTGCCCTGCTGCCGTTCCTTGTAGCCTCTTGATGTACTCCTTAACCGAAGGCACCTTACTCCCAAGAAAGACAAAATCATTTACTTTGTCAAGAGTTGTCCTGGTTTAAGGCTGATGTCCTTGGGTCATCGGACATATCTTGCATTTAGATGGGTTGATCTTCAATTCCCCATTTTGCGCAGGCTTTTTCCAGTTCTTCTGTGAATAGCTTTACTTATTCAAAGCCATTTCCATCAGGTTTTGTCATCGGGATAACGAATGTTGTTGATTTTCTCTCTTCCCATTTGGATTCCGGAGCCTTAACTCTAGACTTATTGTTGCTAATTAGAGGCTCGTTTCTAATACCTCTGATCAGTCAACCCCTTTGCCGATTCTACTTTCTCTTGCTTGGGTGTCTTCCTTCCCCCAATACCTCCCCTTTTAGTTGGGCGTCTCCATTGTTCCTTTTTGTTCGCTGCTGTGAATTAACCCATCCGCTCTTTCTGCTCCAATACTCCCGACCGAGTAGCTCCGGGGTTCTCTGTGGCGGTGGCCCTGTGATTCTTCCGTCGGTCGAGAAACACGGCTCCTAATAATAGGGGAACTGCGGTGGCGCCCTCGATGCTCCCTAACGGGCGGTCATGACGAACACAGGACTACGGGATACGGCGTCACGTCCTTCAGAGTCTGGTTGTAACTGCAGGCCATCTGCAGGAACATATTGGTTTCGATATACAATGACATTGAACTTACCAAGGGACTTGGCATCACGGTGGAGAGCGACGGCTCCATGGGGTATGGCTCCCATGGTTTCTGCTGCGGCCAGGGCTCACGGCTCTCGGGTCTGTACAGGGTGTTCACAGCTCCGCGGCTTGGCTTCACGGTGTTCACGGCTCTGCAGCTTGGCTTCACGGCTCCCACTGCTGCAGCTTACGACTCTCGGGTGCGTATGGTGTGGTGTTACACCTCCGCGGCTCTCCCACAGGCGTGACTTCCGCTCTCGATAACTGCACGGCCCGTGTTCATCGGCTTGGCTTCATGACTC
Organism: Ophioderma brevispina; assembly: GCA_023653785.1. Taxonomy (NCBI): domain Eukaryota; kingdom Metazoa; phylum Echinodermata; class Ophiuroidea; order Amphilepidida; family Ophiodermatidae; genus Ophioderma; species Ophioderma brevispina. The sequence continues at coordinate 13,016 of JAMKCH010009155.1, forward strand.
CCATGGTCCGCGGCTCACGGCTTCTTGGTGCTCGGCATTCAGGGGTCCCAGCGGCTCACTGCCTTTGGGGGTTCCATACGGCGATCTTTGGCCGGGAGAAGCGGTGATGGGACTCGGTGGCGGCTGCTGCGGAGCCGTGTCTGAATGATCCTTGGTGTAACAGCAATTGTCTAAAGGTAGGATTTTGGTCCTTTCTCCTTGGATCTGCTCAAAAAATGCAAATTTACATGGAGCAGTTTTACTGACCATGTGCTGGCAGTGTTAATAATTGAAGGAAATTATGGGAAGGCCTTCCAGATCCTGTCAGGTTTGCCGTCTGCCGCCCGCTTACCAGTAAAAGTTTCTGTGGTAATTCAAGGGTTTGTCAGGTATGCCAGCTACAATTGAAGGTGAGTAGTTATGCTTGGAATGGGTAATATGATCGTGGCACGGGTGATTGTAATAAACAGGGATTCTAGATGGGAATTGTTTTTATCTCCCCATACTATCATGCAATAGGATTGAAAGGGCGTGTTATGGAGGGTATGGAGTGAATCGTTACTTAAGGTTTAATTTTCTTGATAATACCATTGTATTTAGATATATTAGTTATTTGGAATGTTTGAGCTTTCCAGGATAGGTTACTATCGATCAAGACAACTAAGAATTTAGCGACTTCAACTTTTCCATGTTTTTACTGTTTTATCATATAAAATTTATAAAAAAAGAAAAATTAAATATTTTTAACACTTCATATTTGCAAAGTCTCATTTATATGACAACCCCAGAATAAAACAAAAAAAAATATCAATGGCGACACACTTTTGACAACTAATTTGGAATATCTATACCGCTGACTTCATCCTGTGTAAATTTTAAGAAATTTCATTGCGGGCAAATATGATTTTCCTTAAAAATGTACTTTAACGCTTCTATTGGGAATGTGCATACATGTATAGAGGGTGCTATAATAAACCAATCCTGACCTTTGTAGGTCTATATGGCAAGATTCCTGCAATGGATGTTTCTGATAATAGGTTTGTCTTGCATGTCCCTACTTTGTCAAAATTGGGTCGCCACTGCTTAAAATTGCTCTAAAAATAAAAGGGATGATTTGCATGGGGTCAAACAGCAGTGAATTAGTTTTGTCAACCGCTTTGAACTGTAAATATATAATATTAATTTCTAGTAATAGCAATATTTATGATTACATATTTTGCTTGTGTCAGTAGATGAGAATATTTACTAACAAAAGTATTTAAAAAAGCTCTGGTGGGAAATCAATTACACTTCTATGACAGAGGGTTTAACATCCATCAATATATAAAACAAAAATATTTGTGTCATTTGATTGGTGGATACTATATCACATAAAATATTTGAGACTAGTTCCCCAAAATTTCACAAGAGGGAAAAAGTTCCCATAAAAGGCTACTATTTCCCCCATCACTTGGAAATAGTTCATTTTTATGGGAACTTTTTTCCCTGCATTGGTATCTTGCATTGCCCATGCCTCACGGTGATTGATCTGACCCGATCAGCGACCCAACCTCTGACACTGCATCGATCATATCTTCTGCTCGATATTTGCCTGTTTACATTTCACCGCTGGGCAATTTCCGCTGAATTTTTGACTCAAAGTGGAGAAATCTTGATGCTGTACATTGTGCTTATCATAAAACAAATCATATGTCTAGAGCAGTTCAAGAAATTTGTGGGAGAGAGCTGCGATTGGATTGAACCATGACTAGGCTAAGGCTTGACTAGCCTTGAGTTGCGGTGGCAGCTGATCTCGACAAGACTTGGCAAGTTTTTCAATTGACATAAATATTTTTATATGTTATATAAAACAAATATTGACTGCTCTATATTTGTGAAATGGTGCAAAATACCTCCCCTCGGTGACTGGAGACAGTGGGCCTACTATTTTACTAAAATAGTAGGCCCATGGTCTCCAGTCACCTCAGGTAGTTAATATTTGTATTTTATATACCTCATTTAAAGATCCCTGTCATCTGATTGGTTAAAAGTAGGGACATAAATTTACTACTCATTCATAAACTCAGGTCTGCAGGGTATTGCATTCACTATTGCAGGGCACAGCAATTGCCATGCCCTGAACTCAACAATTATAGTCTCTTCTGCACGACTCGGTACTACCATTACACACACTATACATGTAAAAGCGTAGTGCCATGGCTGTAGCAGAGATGATTATCAATAACCATCGCAGACGACCTCTCTTCACCCAGGCCCAGTCAGTGCTGATATTGAAACGTAAACATGGCATCGACAAAACCAGTCATTTTGGATGAATATGGCTGAATCACAAGCCAGTATGCCTGAGGAATGACTGTTTGACAAAATAGAAGGCCCGATAGCAAGAACACAAAAAACGGTCAACTATGCTACAAAAATCTAAAAGAAATATCCCATGCTGCATCTCGTAAATGGAGATTCAATGATGTGCTACAGCGTGTCAAATTTTGAACCAATGGATTATTGACTCAACTTCTATGCATCTGCTCGTCAGGTAAATGTTACTAAATATTTTAATTGTTGTTATAATATCAGAAAAAAGGCCTAGGATAATGGGAAGAATTTATATGTGCCACACCCTGTGAATTCGGAATCCTCAACGGAATAACTGCTTTGAATGATGCTGTGTGCAGAAGAATCTACTGAATTCATAGTATAGATTTATAACCTAGGTCTATTATAATTGTGCTTTAACCATCATGACAATCTTTAAATTCAGTATATAAAACAAATATTGACCTGTTTTTGTTTTTCGGGCATGTTAAAAATTATAGGCCCTCGGTGACTCAAAAACCATACTATATGCCCCTCAGCTTCGCTTCGGGCATAGTATGGTTTTGAGATCACTTTGGGCCTATTATTTTTACCATGCCCCTCCCACATCATATTTGTATGCTATGTAATACACCAAAGTCTCTATAATGCAACATACGTCAAAATTGCCAAATTTCTAATTAAGACTATTAATTAAGTTCTTGTATCATTCCGCAAAAAAAGATAAAATTTGAACATCCGTCACTATTTAATAGATGCGATGATATTAAGTATGTCATTAACAATACCTATTTGACAAGGATAAAAGATGCACCTTTATAACCTGTTAACAGTAATGAATAAAAAAATATATTTTTACCAAGAATTAACAATATTTTAACAATTGTTAGCAATCGCACTATGAATAGGAAGCAATACACCTGTCATACGTCACAATACAATGGCTGTTGGACCATAGGCCAATAAAAAATTGTTTTGCTTGCCATAAATGCCCTTTATAATTACTGGGCGAACACTCTCCATGGCCTCTTTCTGTCACGCCACTTTACCTTCTTGATGCATCAACCCTATCTCTCAAGACACCTCGTGTACACTTCTGGCAGTGACTTGCTATTTTTTAAGTGCCGATCATATTCAGCACTGTTTTAGAGCCATGTTTTACTTTGCATGTGTGATTTCTGGCCCCGATATTATGGTCCATACAAAGCAGTTAAATATCTTATCAAGGCAGCTATTCACTATTTTCTACTGCAATCACCAACTCTGATGTTTTCATTGCATCTTAAGCTAGATGAAATAATAATGAAGAAAATTTTACGCCTGGAATGGCCATCTAACCCACAATTTTCGGATAACAAGACGAGCGCCCACAGAAAACGACACGCAATCTGAGCCGGCAGAACACCGCTCTTTTGTAATACTTAAAGGGGGATGGCCCGATTTAAGGATAGGAAGTTTTCATCTTGATAGATTGGCCTTTATTCCAAAACCCCATCTGTAAAGTTTTGCCCCGATATTTCAATCCATTTTGATGTGAGAGCTAAACACATGATTTTGTAAGCTCCATAGAGTACTTTGTAAAATTAATATTGGTCGACCAAAATGGGGCACATTTTCGCTCATAACTTCCAAACCAAACATCCTTTGGCTCTAAGATTTCACAGGGTAAATGAGAAAAATAGTAGCTTTCTTCTGATACCAAAATGTTGAACACTTCTGGTAAAATCTGGGGCTTCTGGGGACGAGGCTATTAGCGATCGGGCCATGGACCTTTAAGTAAACACATTAATGGAATAAAGCGCACACGTAATCATGAATAGCACCGCTATGAGACGAGTTGAAAATATTTAGTCCAGGACCATATCTTTGGGCCAAAAACTCATGTTGGCATTTACTTTATAAACGAAGGCCACTGTGCAAGTTGGTAAACATTGTATTCCAATGGCTAGAAGGACATGAATATCCTAACCCCTAAAAACTAACCCTAATCCTAACCCACACATTTATAATCAAATAAAAATGTAGTATTAACAGTATTAAGCAGCTGCTTGTAAATGTAAGTCAATTTTAATGCACATTTTACTTCGCTATATTGTATAAATTCGTGCACTAGCCACCCGGTGGTTGCAATATACTAAATAGGACAACCTGCAGGGGGTTGTGGTCCTGATGCAAACGTGTGGTATACTTTGCTGTGCATTTCAGAAGTTTACCGGTGAAAAACTTGAGATTTTGTTGAAAAAATATTGTAAAAACTTTGGTCGGGTCGAACAAGACAGTCGATCGGACGAGGAAAAGCAAATATGTTTTTTTATTGTCCCAACCCCTGATACTACCTGCCTAGCTTTCATACAACATTTCTTATTCTTATTCAGTGGGCGGGGTTTAGTAAGCAAACACGCAATATCATTGGTTGTTGCCTATCTTAATATGAGATATAGTTGTTTACGCGCGCGTGTAAGGTTACTCAGTGCACGCAGCTGGTACTGGTTGGTTCATTTTTGACAGCGGGAAGTATTTTTGCCCCGTTTAACTATATTATTGACATAAAATATTTTCGTGATTCACAACCAAAACTACTAAAATGAGAATAACAGGAACGGCGGCTGCGCGGCATCCACTACTCAACATTTGAACTGCACCATCCAATATGAACTATATTAGAATAGGCAAAACAACAATCCTATCTTTTATTCTCTAATTAATTACATCATATATCCATTTCAATAAGCTGTTGAAATATAACTTTAAAATATCTATTAGCCCTACCCCTCTTTTGCCCTGTCGTTATTCTTACTATATTGCTGATCGGCTAAAAAAATACATTTTTTATTGTGACCAATTAGCAGCAAGTAGTACTCTGTACCAGTGGCATAGAGGGGGGCATTCCCCCAATATTTAATTTCGTCGTTTGAGATGAGCTCGAAGAAGAATTTGGGTCATGTCGCTTGCAGGCCAGATTGCCAGCTAAGTATATGTTTGAAGTTCAATGGTCAGTGTGCGAGAATTGTACAAAATCATGCAAGAATTACAGAAGACATTTAAAGCATATAAAACCTAAACTTTTGGTCTTACCTTGGTTAAGATATTCATGAGTTACACTAGAGTAAAGACTCTTTTACGGAATAAAGCTGTACAATCCTTGTAATCCTTTGATCCTCTTATAGAAGATTTCATGCTAGGCTAATTTCATGAGGTCTTACATACAGGATGAACCAAACTTTTGGGGGCTTCACCCCCTTGACTTCCCCTGGGGCTTTTCCCCTGGACCCCACCAGGGGCCTTAGGGCGTGCCCTGGACCACACCCATTTTCTGTCGGATTAATTGACAATGGTCCCTCCATATAAAACCTAGCTCTGCCACTGGCTCTGCTCCATTGTATTCATTCATATTTCAATTAATGGGTATTTTGTGATCCGCCCCCTTGCCCCCTCCCTAAATTTTTTACTCAAAACATATGATTTTTATATCATCTGAACAGTTGGCCGAAGTTATATGTGGGTAGTCAAATTCCATCTGCTCTGAAGATTTTAGTACTTTTTGTATTTTCTGTCGTAAATAGAGATTACGACACGGGGCTTAATGGGAAACAACATTTGCACTATATCAAAACGTGCTGTCAGAATCAACTGAAACTTTGGAAATAACCTTTCTCAGGGATATCTAGTGAACCATAACCAAAATTTGGGTGCATGATCATGAAATGTCCTTTAACAAATGTACAGAAATGCATTAGCGCTTCACTAGTATTTGGAAACACCAAACATACTTAAAGTATAACTGGTAATAAGAGACTAGAAATTGTCATTCTTATTTTCTTTTCCCATGTTATCAAGTTATTCCTTGATCACTTAGGTCAAATGTATGAAAGTAACTAAGTACCTCTAAACAAGATGGAAGTACACATACACCCGACAGAAAATCATGGAAAGTAAAAAGACAAAAGCCGATATGGAATGGTAAGAGAAATTAGACAGAAAACCACCATACTAATTCTGAATGAATGGATAAAGGTCAGACAGACAGCCAATCTTGGTTACAAAAAGCACCAAAAGCTGATCAAAGACATGAGTCCTCAAGAACAAAGTACTGCCTCACACCTTACTAGTAACAGGATGTAATGTGGAAGACGATGTTGGTCTACCTTTATGGATGTGCGAAACAAGGGCAGTGTTTTGTAATTGCAGTCGGCCAGTTGAACGACGACCTGTGAAGAGACTTGTATTCATGGATCAACTTCCCTCCCCTTGCCAATCTAAAGTGTGGGGCATAACAATCTGGACTCTGCCAATTTTGTCATCATCATCATTGCACACTGTTCCACATCCTCAATGGGCTGTAGCTACTCATTACACCGTGTAAGATACAGATGGCACCATGACCAAACATTGCAAGCATTTCTCCCCAGGCCTGCAGAAAAAAAAAAAAAAAAAAAAAAAAAAAACAGGTGAAAACACAAAAAAAAAAAAAGCAGTATGTCATAGAGGCAAACTATACAAACATCATCGCACCATCTGAACTGCATGTCTACAATAGCCTAGGTCACAGCTATGGTACAACCTATCGAAATCCGTGCACTAAGACAAGCAACCAACCATTCTGAAGAAGGCCATGAACTGGATAGGATGAAGGCACACAAATAATCGTGTTCCCTCCATGAAATCATTGATACACTTAATAGCATATCATGCATAATTTTATTGCATTACTTGGACGTGGGTTTTTATTTTAGATCTATGCAGCAAAAAAATTAAAAAAAATTATGAATATCAGATAAGCGTTCAAGAGGTTACAGATTTTTGATTATTTTTATTTTCGCGTTTCCTGACATTAGCTATGGTGTTTTACTATCTAATGTGATATACATGACACCATGTGACAAAGATAAACAATAGAAATTCTAGCCCATTAAATGTTATTTTATTCTAAATTTTGTTAACTCAACAATGCTTTATGCTAGCCGACTTCATTTTGCAACATATGATTTTGGGCAATTGTGACGTGGTTAAATACAATCAGAGTCAACATTCATTAAAAAGGTTGCCATGGGAACCAAATACCGAAAAATGACCAAGTTAGCCCATTTTTAAAAATATTTGATGCTTTGTACCCTACCTCCATACAATGTGCACCGACTTCATATTGCAACATAATGTGGTTTTGGGCAATTGTGACTTGGATGAAATAAGCATTCAAAGTCAAATCATTCATTAAAAAGGTTGCCATGGCAACCAAATAACCGAAAATGACCAAATTAGCCCATTTTTATCAATATTTGAGCCTTTGTACCCTACATCCATACAATTTGCTACCGCTCAATTTGGCAACAAAATATGTTTGGGCAATTGTGACTTGGATGAATTAAAATTCAAAGTCAAAACATTCATTAAAAAATTAATTTATAATTAAAGGTTTGGTTGAAAATATGCCTGTACCAATTTACCCATTTTAGCAATATTTGGCACTTTGTACCCAGTCCCATACAATGTTATCCGTCCTTCATATTTGCAACAGAATGTGTTTGGGAAATTGTGACTTGAATGAAATAACTGCACAAGCCAAAATATTGATTAAAATGGTTACCATGGCAACAAATATACCAAATAATTGCATTTTCCTTTAAGTGGTGGTGCCATGGCCGGTTAAAAATTCTCTTTAAAAAAAGGCAACCGATTAATACAAATTTCACCCTTTTTTTAGCACATACTTACACACAGGTCCTCTAAAGATTTGGGCATGAATTCATTGAAGATCCCCACATGAAGAGAGGAAATATCATTTATTTACGTATTAAAATACTTAAATATCACAGTCCCTGAAGGCGGAGCATCAGAATCCCCTACTTCATCACTTATCCGCAGTGCTCCATTTATGATCCGCAGTTCTCCATCTTCTGCCAAGTTTATTTCTGCTTTTTCACCGTCTTCATAGTTTATTATTCATAACGTATAAAGCTATTTACCTGGAAGTGCAAGTTGAAACAACTCTTGTTATTTGGTTGGGATGACCACAATTTACAGCGCTTATCATCATATCGTCAGCTGATCTGAGCGTGTGTGTGTGAATTTACGCTGGACGTAGATTTTAAAAATGGCCGTCGTAAACCCAGAAGTCCAAGTTGCTAACTCGTCGAACGCAAAATAAAATGGCCGGCGCGGGGTGATCTCTTCGACTTGCTTTTGGTATAAAATATTTTTGGAAGGATAGATTGACTACTATATCAAACGATTTTCATGCCGTGCCGCAAAAGTGGAAAAAATCGGCATTTTTTTGGGACCCCCTCTCGCCGTGTATTACACATTGAGTAAAGCAACTCATTGGATCGTTGGTACCCTGGTATGCTCAGTTTTTATGAATGGAATCCCGCAATTGGGCATTGTAGGACACACTGATCAAACACCGGTATAGCCCCAAAAACCGTAGCACAGCCGAAAATAGCCAACATCAGTCAGTGCCGCGGTGAATTTCCAATCGTTCAGTGCGCGGTGAATGGCAAATGAGATTTTGTACAATTTCACTCTTGCTGCTTCGACAGTTTTGCTTGACTTTTATCGATAACAACATTTTGCAGGTAGTAGTATAGGCCTTTCTAAACTGGACTGAAATCAGATTTGAAAATAGTCAACGTTTTTTGTAATACAATTTTTTTCAAAAGTTGTGTTGACGGTGTGCTGTGCTTGAGCGCGTGTGTACGTGTGCGCGTGCTGTAATTTCAGGGTTGTGCAGTGGCGTATGACATGCCTGCTTAGAGACCAGATATCACCATCTTTTTCTACCAAAGACGGAGATCATCATAGAGCTGGCGGAACCTGGAGGAACATATCCAAGGGCATATGCTGAAAGAAAAATGAGTTAATACCAAGATCTAGTGCTGGCCTCTGAAAGAAGAGGGGATGGTTCTGACATACGACTTTCCAATAGAAGTAGGAAGCAGAAGTTTCTACAATACAGAGTGGTAAAAAAAAGTCAACACTTTTTTGTCTTTAAACTTCTCAAAGTGGGTGGACATTACCAAATTCAATTGAAGATATTTATTAACTACCATATCTTGTAAAGACCCTGGTTTGAAAATTACATGGAAAAACCAAAGCTCCAATAATAAAAACAAATTGAGGCTATGTAGCGAAAAATAGTCAAAAAACACTTGCACAAACAGGAAGTCTATGGGGCATTCGTAGTTAACAATATGTGAATTGTAGGCCCTACTCAAGTAAAAACAAAACTATTGAGGCACCCTTTAAGTTTGTGTGAAGTATTTACCTTGTGAAAAATGAATGGAGAGAAAGATTTCAATTCATGAAACTGAACAAAGAGAGGGGTACACTTGAATACACTTTCAAAATGTCCATGTACCAAATAATTAATCGTTGATTTCAATTGGAGAGGTAAGAATTTTAAAGGGATTTGATCAGCAATATGTAAGAATTAAAAAATGTGGAAATTTATTTTTTAGGCTTATAAAGTCAATTAGGACAACTATGTACAATTCCATATAACGCTTTAATGTAGGAACAAAAAAAAACACCACATAATGGGAAAAAAAATTAACAGGTTATTTGTAATGAAATTTGTTCCTATACCCGCACATAGACATCAGCGATGGCGACTCAAAACAGAATAAAACAGGCTGTGATTCACGGTAACAGAGTAAAAAAATCAAAATATATGTGAATTGAGGTGTGAAACTGTACATGTCATGATTAACAGTATTATGCTTATAAAATCTTGGATATTCACACGGAAAGGCATTTTGATCTCAATGAATTTTGATTACTCGTATGGAAAATTACAGTATCATGCTAAAAAAGTAATACCTTGTCTTGAATACACAGATTTCAACCAACCCACTTGCAGGTTATGTTAGCACACCTATGCCTGTAACAAACAATACCAAAATACAATTTGATTAATTGTTTATGCTTATCCCTTTAAATTAAAAAGAGGCTTGTATTCTTTTCTTGTCAGCACTTTATTCATCACTTTTGAAAGCCGTAGCTCAGTGTTTAGTTCTAAAAAATAGACAATTTTCAAAACTTAGAATTTTGTTTTGTATTACCAGAAGAGTTAAATAAAATACCAAGTCCCTTGACAGGGTGTGTTGTTCAAGTTGCGTGTATTATTGGGTGATCGCTAAGTGCCATAGACTTACGTGGTGTGCAAAGTAGTTTTCACCTTTTATCTCCAGATGGCGCCTTTTTATTTTCAGCTTTGTTTTCATGTCTTTTCACTAGTTGGCCATGGGATCAAAGGAAAAATTTTTCATTTTTGATACATACTTCGCAGAGAAAAAGTTTTTAACCATTTTCCACTTAAATAATAATAAAATTTTATAATTACCATTTATTTGTTCTGGCAAATTGTAAAGGTTGCCACATTTTTCATGCAAATGAATAAAATGTAATCTCAATTTCTTTTTCTGAATATCAAGTGATCAAGGGACATGCCACTATACTACTCAAGCAATGGACAAGTAAATCCACATGGTATTCATCGGACAAAGCTCTTCAGATCCCCTTTGTTTAGTTGGAACGCAGAGCCTTTGGTACTGTCCACGCAGTGACTAGATTTGTCAGATGTTATAGGGCTGTTATCCTGCCCAAGTTTTGGGTAGATGTTTTACATAGAAGTCTCACGTACGCAAATGAGGGATTGCCTGTGATTCCGTCATCGTAGCGCAGGCAGAATCAATGGCAACTCCTTTGTCATTGACTTCAATATGAAACGTCTACCCAGTTTGGTTTGTCTGGCCCGTTCGCGATAAAAATAAACTTGGAGGTTGCTAACTGTGAGGTTCAATCATTTGCTGTATATTTCAACAATCATTTATTGAAAAAGAACTAATGTGAACATCAAACTCAACGGTGGGATATGTTGCTTTGCTTGGTAAGCTGTGACCTAACATTTTTGAGCAGAACCAAGATCCATACCTTATTGCGGGACCTCTCATTTCCTCTTCAATTTACCACCAATATTTAGAAAAATACAAAAGAATGGGTTCTAGCGACCTATGCTAAAAACACTTTAATTGAAAAAATGGGGTTCCGCGACAGTACTGTAGTTCAGTTTTTGTTTCTGTCACAAAGATGTTAGGTCACAGTCTGCCAACAAACTTTCTTCATGTTTTTTGTTCATCTTTGTTTTCCTTTTCGGAAAAATGATGAACTATATGGTCAAAGTTAATTGAACGTACAGTAGAAGCCTAAGAATTATTTATTCGTGAAAGAGTATGAGTATCTTGCGCTTTGCTTCATGAAAAATTGCTGCGATCTTAACTGTGACTGAGTCACCTGAAACCGTTTTATCTGAAACACGAGCCATTGTTATTACGCCATACGTTTGAACAGTAATTTTGTAGTACTTTTATCCTCTCAATACCGAGCGGATTTACTCTGATATCAACTGGTGCTATTACTTGCTTGAGTCCAATGCTGCATGATGTACATCTACTGGTCACTGATTATTTTAGGGAAAAGAAGTTGTGATGACTTTTAATTTCTTTCATTTTCAATCAAAGTGCAAACTTTTGCACTTTACATACCAGAGTATTGAAAGGTATCATTAGACAATATTAACAAACTGAGCAGAATCAGTTACTTCTCCTGATATGCGTAAAACCAATGTCCTTATGCAAGCATCTTTCTCTCTTTGATCCCATGGAGTATAAAAAAAAGAGGGTCCAACACGATATTTTAGTTTTAATAAATATCCTCAAACATTTTGATATGTTCTACCCCATTTGAGATAATTTTGCATCAGAAAAGGTAAACTACCAGTTACCACTATCCATCAGTCGAACAAAATGCCTTGCATCCTTGGGCATTCCACATGAGTAAGGCTATAACTGATACATCAGCAACTAAACATTTTAACAAAGCGAGCTACTACATCTGGCTCAGCAGAATCTCAAAGGCATTCACACAGATGGAGCTACCAGGCAACTCCACAATATGCTCGAGAGAAGTGAATGGTTGATCACTAACCAAACCAGGTTTACCCTACCAAAGTCATGGTGCAAAGCCCAGAGCCTCATAACACACTAACTAGACCAAGAGATACGTTCATAAGGTGACTTTGTCCCTACTCATTCACTTTCACAGAGAAAGATTACCATGATGCTTATCTTAACAACTGGTAAAAGTAGGCTCCCGAATTGACAGCGCTGGTTTTCTACCGAACATAACTATTCCTGGTCACTGGGTTTGGATAGTTGTCTGAGTAATTGTGGTCTTGAATTGTTGAATTCTTTGTATTGATTTCTAAAACAAAAAATCCACATTCCCATGTGCAAGTATATGCCTTATGCAGTAGCACCTACAACCTCCCTACTGTATGCTTACCACTACAATCCTCGCTAAAAGTCTTGGAACACTTACGCGCATTCGGTGAAATAATTCCACCGCTTCCCTTACAATGGTTGTTCAGAGGCCAAAGTTTCATTGTGTTGTGAAGGGGTCCTCAACATTTTCTGATGGGAGATGGAAGGGTAAAAACAATTCTCGCCAACTTCTGCTTTCCCTTGGAGTTTGTGGAGAATGTTATATTCACTCACATCAAAGTCTCCACAACCACGCTTGATTGCCTAAGAAAGTGTGTGGTGTCCAAAAATTTTTGCAATGATTGTAGGTGGTGAATAATGGCCCCCCCCCATTTTTGTGTCCTGAATTGGGTAACCCATGTGCAAGTACTCCATGTCCACTGTCAGGTGTACTTCAAATGTACCTCCTTTGAAGACCTTGCTGCATATTAAAGTATAATAGTATAATTGTACTTTGAAAGGGTATCTTCCTTGAAAATTAAACTTTTCACACAAGAGCTTCCAAGATATGATTTTGCTACCAACATAACCTATGTAAAAGCAACTCACCAGCAATATTTTTGCACACCATGACACAATTTCCAGTGCTCTAATTGGCATTGATATAGCTTGATGAGCTTTCCCTCAAATAACTTGAAATGCTTATGTCACTAGCTGATTATTGTCACCCATTGGAATTAGATTGCAAAGGGAGGGACTTTCACATGTTGCTTTCAACTTCAACATTTTTTACTATCGATTATAATAGAGACGATCAACTTTTCACACTCCCCAATCTGAAGTTGTTTGGCAAGGTCAATAATGATCCGTCTACTTACTAACTATTATGCTACTACTACAACTATTATGCTGTAACCTACAGTCTACATGAGACATTTCAGAAGATAGGTATTTCAAATCACAAATATTGAATTGCAGTTTCATGCAATGTAATTTAAGTTTGGGTGCATATACATTGCTATCTCTAAACTTGAATGAATATGTTGGCTTTCCTTTAAGACACTGGCCCACTAATTCTGTTGCAGATCTTCTGGCACAACCCCCAGTGAAGAGTAATTCCACAACCAACCCGTGTCCGTAGTTTTGTGAAACCACCTATTAAGAGAGAATATGCACTTTAGAAACACTGTGCAAGCGATTGAAGAACACCAAGTTCCACACCTTGGAAACATTGAATTCAAAAGTTTGAACTATTACAATTATGATATTGGGGTCTATTTCAAATTCAGTATAAATTCAGTATCTTTTTACCTAATTTTCTTAATAAAATCTAAGATGATAATATAATCTTTCATTGCAACACCTAGATCCACAAAGGAACTTGTTTCATAGGGCCGTAGGGATTTATTTTTTAATATTAATTAACTAGATATTGGTTGCAGTTCTCGCTTTTCGCTCTCGTATCTTCAAGAAATATAAAGCTGTGGGCTGCTCCATTACCGCTACCTTGGCATGTAACCTTTGGCCTCATCAACAATGAGGGCTCCCTATGAACCAAATTTGGTTCATTGAACTTCAAATTTTCAATTGAGGTCAATTTTACATTTTTTCGGTCAATTTAAAAAACAAACAATACACAATTTCTAAAAACTCATATTTTCAGTGACACACACACATCACACACGAAAAAACACAATTGATTGCTAAGTGGTCCTCCACTATAGCTGGCGGCCCACAAACAAATCAAGGCTATGGCAAAGAAATACGGCATAATACCGGTAATGTGTAGGGGTCCAAATTTCATATCTTCTCGCTCTCGACGAATAATTTCTTTCCCGGTCCCTACCAGTCCTTACCATTCGCCTATGTTTTGTCATTCTGAAAGAACAATGACAAATCTTAAAGGAATCCTTATTGTCAAACTGCACCAGCGTAATTAGAATACGATAGCAAAACACATTAAATAGTACTATTGATTAGTTGTGGAGAACATTTTTTACATTCCCTTGACTTTTAATTGGTTAACAAATTTGGTCAGCCACGCCACATTGATAACAAAAACCTAAAAGCTGATGACATTTGGAGAAACCTATCTTACCTAAATAGGGCTTCATTTTTAAATATATCACACTGACAAAAATTCCGGGTAAAAGTAAGCAGTCATATTATCACAACTTTTCAGCATTCTGCCCTTAACACATGAGACAGTCCCAATCCCCAAAGGTTTTAGCCTCTCTAAAGAGGCCCATGACTAGAGAGAGGTTCCTTTTTGTAGAATTTGCCTTATGAGAAAAACTTTCCCTGTCCTTTTTAAGTACTTCCTACATCATTTGTTTTCAATTGATAAGATCTTTCCTATCAGTATCTGCCATGAACTTTGGATGTGGCCCAGGTAGCTCTATCTATATTCACTTGCTGAGTTCATGTACCCAGATACTGGCACTTTCAAGATTGATTTCAGGATATGACTAATTATTTGTAAGCCCAAGTCATACTCCCAAACCATTTACAGCAGTCCTCAGAATTAAGTTTACGGAGTAACAATTGTTACGATGTCTCGTGGACGTCAAAGGTCAGAAATACCCTTTAAACACAAATGAGCCTTGTGCACAAATGATCTGAATTTTATAATATAACACAGATTTAATGATTTTAATCAGATTTGGTTCAAGAATTTGGAATGTCCAAAGCACAATTACATGTACAATTCAATGTTATTAGTCTTACACAAAGTTCTTCCAGAAATGACAGCTTATGTTCACAATTAAAAGAAGCGATGCAGTTCAACAATGGTAAGTCCTCACAGCAAAGACGCCAAAATGACAGCGTACAAGTTCACATTAAAATCCATGGTATTATAATCCAAGGGGATCTTCTCTATCTTGAAGATAATTTTGTCCAGCAGTTCAAGACGACAAGGTTGCAAGAATAAGTCCCTCGACGACACTAATATTCTGCAATACAATCCAGTATTCTACCACCATCAGTCTGCCGCCAATTAGGACCAAAAACTGGAATCCCTTTTTGATTCCAAAACTGAAGCTCTTTTGGCTTAAAGACGACAGCAGACAGGTCAGCTATCAAGCTCTGGTGGCATCCAAAATATTATAAATCCTGGCACTATGTACAGCACAAATCTACCATTATTGTAGAATAAAACTAGCTATAACTATACTGTAAAGCTCCTGGTTACAACTGCTGGCTGCTGGCCCCGAGTCTTTCCAGTGATAAGTATTTAACTACTCACAGCTGGATTCCCCTTTCCTAATAATAATCATTACATCATCATCATCAAGAATACACATAATCTTGCACTGACCAATTGGATTTCACATAAATTACATCATCTGCATTACATTTATAACATCATGGGGGAACCCCCAAATTCTGCAATCTGTTTTGATCTCAATGCATAAACAAGTTGACTCAGTTCTAAATTTACATCTTGGGGAATACCCATTTTTCCTCTTTAGTTATAACCAACAGGTGCATATCTCCACTTTCTTCTCTTGCACAATCTATCTAGTATAACACCTGGTCTGATCTCAATAGAGCACAAGGGGATTTCCATATTAAAGAAAGTGCTTTTTCCATGAGAAATCCTTTCTCAAATAAAATTGAGAATCAAATTAATATTTTTAATCACCAATATGGCAGCCAATATAACACAATATAAGTAAAAAGTACTATCCACGATACTCATTTTACAACACTTATGACTCATCTTTGTATGTGAACCTGATAAAGTCACCAATTTGACCCACATGATCAGAATACTTATGAAAAGCCATGTCTAATGCCAAGGTGGCAGCCAGCTGGGAAGGGTCATCTTAAAATAATTTTTTTTGAAAAATGTCTTGCATACTTTATGTTAATAGGAGGGAATGGAGTAGAACATTATCACCACCATGTCAATGCTTTAAAAATTAATAGGGCAACGAGAGATTTTTGAGGCACCCAAATATTGTGTCATAATGGTAATTTTCATATAGATTAGTGTTATATGGCCTCCATTTTTCTGATTAAACTTTCAAAAATATTATTTTCTCAATTTTTGTGAGAAAAGATTTCTCACGGGAAAGTATTTTGTTTACTATAAAAGAGAGAAAAGGGGATTCCCTAGAGTTGTTTTGCTAAGTGCACCTGTTTAGATTGCACAATAGGGGAAGTAGGGAATTCCCCAAGATGTAAACTTAGTAACTGAGTCTGCTTGTTTATGCTTTAAAAGATCAAAACATTGCAAGATCTGGGAATTCCCCCATAGAGTTATATATATGAAGTGATGTAATTCGGGTGATGAATTCCGATTGGTCAGCTAGTGTAAGGTTATGTTTATGCATGAGAATGATGTAATGATTATTGTTGGAAAGGGGTATCTATCTGTGAGTAGTTAAATACTATCACTGGAAGGACTCTCTGCCAGCATCCACTACTAACAATTAGCTAGAAGATAGCTAGTTTTACTCTGCATTGAGGAGAAGACCTGTGCCAGGATATATAATTCCATGTGAGCAGAGTTGCTGTAATTATTCTACTGTCGTCTTTGAAGCCGAAAGTGCTGGG
>JAMKCH010009156.1:0-31583 GCA_023653785.1 Ophioderma brevispina
TGGAGGTTGGAGTTTCCTACCTTTAGTTACACGGGTATAACCTAATTTGTTCCGGGCTGATTGCCTAAAATTGCTAGATTGCCAGGAGTATATGGGGGTTGGAGGTTCTTACCTTTAGTTTCACGGGTATAGCCCTAATTTTTCTAGCGAGGGCTGACTATAAATTGCTGTAGTATCTGAGGTTGAGTTTCCTACCTTTAGTTACACAGGTATAGAGCCTATTGTTCGCATCTGATTTGCAGAAAATTGTCTAGATTTCTTGGATAATGTAGGTGTGAGTTTCTTACCTTTAGTTACCGGGTATACCCTATTTGTTCTAGCTCGGCTTCTTGGCATAAAATGTGCTTGAGTATTGAGGGTGGATTTCTACCTTTAGTTAACAGGTATAGACCCTAATTTCCCAGGTCACAAAACCCCCAGTTGATCCATTCGAAAATTTGTTCCTTTCCCGTTACTGAACTAACTGGTTTCACCTGTTTTTAAAAGCGGTTTGTAACTGGTCTTAACTGGGTTTCAACTTGTCAGTAAAAACCTAGTTGAAAATTTGTTCCCTTTTCCGTCACGGAATCAACCTGATTCAACTGGGATCACTGGATTTCACTGGTCCATGAACGCGCATTCTGCTGGAATCAACTGGAATTTGACCTGGGTTTGTTCCTGGTGTATAAATACAATTTGCTGAGATTCCGGTGTATATCAGTATTTAAGGTGGCGGTACCTTTTTTACACTAGGTATAGACCTAATTTTTTTTAGGAGGTGCTGATTACCTACAATTGCTAGATTGCATAGAAGTAATATGGGGTTGGAGTCCCCTACCTTTGTTACCCGGTATAACCTTCATTTGTTCCAGCCCTAAAAATTGCTAGTGTGGCCTGGAGTATATGGGTGTTGAGATAACCACCGATTAATTAGACGGGCATAAGCTTCTAATTGGTTTTCCAGACTGATAACATAAATGGCTGGATTGCCTGAAGTATATGTTTGATTTGGAGATTCATCCCTTTATGTTACACGGGTATAGTCCTAATTTGTTCCAGGCTGATTACATAAACTTCTAGATGCTTGGAGTATATGGAGTTGGAGTTTTTTCCGTACCTTTAGTTACAGCGTATAGCCTAATAAGTTCCCGGCTTTGACAATAAAATTGCTAGATTTCCTGGTAGTAGCTTGGAGTATGGATTTGGAGGGTTCGGGTATAGCTTCTGATTTTTCCAGGCCGATTATAATGCTGATTCATGGAGTTTATGGGTTTGGAGGTTCCTACCTTTAGTTACACGGTATACCCTTCATTTGTTCCTGGCTGATAACCCAAAATTTAACCTCACTAAATTTGCTTATGCCAATGGCTGGCGTAAGGGGCGTAGGTTTTCACAAACGAACACGCCTTTTTAAAAAGTGAGCAGGCGAAGTAATCCGTTCCATGTAGCCTATTTATTACCTGCGAAATTGACTTGATTTTGTTTAAAATCACACTCGTGTACCTGGCCTCACCTACTTATATCACGCCATCAACAAATTCAACGATTTCACCAACTTGTTAATCGCATTCGGGAATTCCGCTCACTCATAATTGCGCATACTTGTTCGTTCACTGCCTGCCTGATAATCTCGCATAATGGTTTCATATAACAACAATACATTTTAAATTCAAAAAAAAAAATGAAAAAAAAACAGAAATATGAAACACAGCACACATTTGAAATTAAAACAAACCCGAATTAGGCTGGAAGATGAATACAAAATTGTGACGCTATTTACTGACTCCCATGGATTGCAGCTATCTCCAAAACTTCATTTGCTTGGTTTTTGGAAGGACAACTTTAAGTCAGTAATTAAACGCAACTAAGGTCGTCGGTGTCAGCCATACAACCACAACAATATTTTTAAATATTGAAATTTGAGTAATGCCTTTACAATGAAAATTGTGAGCTTCGATTTGGGCTAATCGAGCGTTTCTGCAACGGTCAATTGGCGCCTTGTAGGGCGTCACAACCCTAACTCGCTTCACGTTTGTGTAATTGTGGCCCGGAATGGTGGGTAGTTCCGTAAAAACATAAGATCGGCTGTAAGCAAATTATGCAGCATGGTAACGAAATATCGTTGATTGTTAAATGTTAATATGAAATTATCGCAGTTTATTTAACTCTCAGTTACACGTTTGAATGAAGGCCTTCAGTTTCTCGATCCTCCATATTTACACCGGACATCACGCGCGAGGTGGTACCCGCATGTAATGCATCTGCTTTGTTTTCATTGAAATTTTGTTACATTTCATGTTATTGTGGAGATGAAATAAATTCTAATCAGTATCAATCTGTAAGAACTTGTATTTTTCTCGTTCCGACGTGATTTTCCCGTCGTTAAGCGGCGTTACTAGTTTTTTCGACCACACCGGTAGTCATCAGCATGAAGACAGTCGTTGTCTTCGCTTTGATACTTTGCCTTATTTGTGAATCGACAGGTAAGTGTTTATTTTGACTTTGCAGCAAGGCGATCCCCAAAAGTGCAATAAAACACTTAGACGAAGGGGTGCCTAAATACCAAAAAAGAACATTAAAAATACCTACTAGACTCAAAAAGACGACACAAATGGGAAAATAAAAGCGAGAGAAGAACAAAGGAAACAACGAGAACGATATGAAATCGGCCTGCAACAATGAGATAAGGCACACAGAAGCAGGTATATTAAAAAAACAATGGTCACGAGTAGCAGATATGAAAGAAGATAATTTTCCATTTTTGAGCCATTTTCTGGGGTTTCTGTATCTCTATTCTTTCTGGGGTGCAATCGGCAAGTTATCGTTCGCCAGCTCTTTTAACCGCCATATTTAGCAAACATGGCAATCACCAGGGTGAATCACATCACACGCGTTTTGCATGCTTTGATTCTGAGGAACAACGTCTGTTTGAAAAACACAACTTTGGCATTCAATAGTGTAGTAAAGAAGCCATGAAATTGAAATCAATTTGTGATTATGATTTTTTTTCTGCATGTTGCAATTTTTTGGCCAGTGTGTAGATACACAAGTAAAACACGGTACGCGGTACACATGCCAATATTGGTCACCTGTATTGTGGAACGCGCATTTCTAAACACATCTGAACTTCAAATATTTTGAAATATGTACTTAGATCCGAAATATGAAGAAGAGTTTCTTTTATTGTTTTTAAGATATCAAAATCAATTGAAATAGGATTTCTTAATTATTCTATTGTAAAATTGTGTTGTTTAATGTTTTAGGAAAATTCAGCGATTTGGCAGCTTCAAGACGACGCCGTGGATACGCATTCGGTAAGTTAGAATGACAAAAACATTTATGGCAAACTATTTGTTACAATGTTATGTTTATCACCTCTACCGTTTACATAATAGAGATATACATTTTAAGTGCGATAGGACTATTGGCGGACATACACTGTTAGAAATGAGTTAGAAACGGGTGTCGTTAAATAATTCTGTGTATTTACAAATCTGTAAAATCTAAAATATGACCCTCTATAACGAAACAAGAAACATGCCACAAATTTTATAAACTAAGCTATTGACATGATGATATTTTGAAATCTAATTTTAAAAGGCCCATAATCCAAAACTGTATTTTCCTCTGCATTTGTGGGAGCTGGCTATACTATTTTTCACGAATAATTGTCGTTAATATACTTTGAGAAACGCAAAACTCCACCGACGGTGTAAACCGGGTTGGTACATTTACTGCACCCACTTTGCCTGCTCCCAGTTGAATTCAGCAGCCTTGACGGAATAAATTGCAGGGAATACTGTACTTTATTCCGTCAAGGCTGCTGAATTCAACTGGGAGCAGAAAAAAGTGGGGTCACAAAATGTACCAACCCGTGTAAACCACGCTCAATCGATGACTATAACACACTTTGTGCATAGAAGGACAATGTCGACAAACTTACTATCAAAGCTAAACGTGACCTTTTTTTATTGACAAATGTCTTTGGTCTAACATCAAAGATATGTTCAGGACAAAAAGGTCTTAAATTCATCCTCAAGGGCCTTATCCTGCGCGATTTCTGACCTTGATCTTGCCAGCCATTATTTTTTTTTCTTAGTAAGGCTGAAAAGATCCGGTCGAACATGACGTCAGTGCTGAATCTCTGTATGTTAGTTGACTGTCCCCCAGTCTCGGCTCTGTCTCTGGGTTTAGAGCGCACTTTGTTAAACGACAATGCTAAACTAAAAATTTGAAGACTTTTCAGCTTGCCATCCCCTGGACACGCCGGTGCTAATACTGCGCCCTCTATTATACCAACCAACTTGTCCACAGAACACGAAATACACAGGGCTCCTGTAATTAACACTAACCGGGATCACTGACCTCTACACATGGATAGCGGGTCTGAGTCGCCGATTGAAACAACAGGAAGTTGCTTTTTGCCCTTCGCAATATGGCGGTAAACAATGCATACACCTGCTGGTGAGCATATTCCACACAGATGTTCTATTGTTATACAAAATTCCTTTACCTAAAGTGAAGCGATATTGCGCAAGGGAAAAGGCAACTTCCTGTGGTTTCAATCGTCGACTATTCAACGATGCGCCAGCCCGCTATCCATGTGTAAAGGTCAGTGACCGGGATCGGGCATGGGTTGTAGAGTCTAGTGTAATTTCAGTCGCTTAGCTGTTACATCATCACCTGGACTCGAGGGAGGGTGTCCTTTTTTAGGCCATGAGGGTGTTTGTTATGCTTAGGTTTTAGAACCGCCCTTCAACTTTTGATCTTGCTGAAATATTGGCCAAGTTCCATCATGGCATGTTTAGTTGGACAATTTCCCCTCGCTCATAAGACCATTTTTCATTTATTTGAAACATTTTTGGGGGTATATCAATCCTTTTAGCATTAGCTTAAACAGAATTTTCGATGTGTATTTACCAACTTATATTCGTATTATTTATTTTATTTTAAAGTGATTTGTTGCTTTGTCTCAACATTTGGACAGTGAACGCAAATAAGATAGACAAAACCTGGAAAAATCAATCAAGTGGATTGAAGATATGTAGAGAAGATGGTCCACAGCGACAAGAAGTAGAACCTGCACTCAAACTCAAAACGAAAACATTATAGAGAAGGTAAACCTGCGACAACTTCTCCTTGATTTCAGTTGTGGCTTTTATATATATATAATACATGGCGACAATAAATATTAGGAGGATGGTTTACTTACTATACACGAATCCGATTTCGCACATTCCAACACCTCACTGGACATAGCTGGGGTGCATCCTGCTTGAATTCGCAAATGTGCAGATTAAGTGGTTAGCTTTTGATTATACTTAATCAAGCGTGTTACAAGACTAACAAAAGATTTGGGTAGGTTTTTTGGGTGGAGGCCCCCAGTAGGCGGATCCATTCTGCCATCATTTGGCTGGTCGATTTGGTGTAAATATACCAAGACGTATGCTTGACATTGGAATTTTATTGTTTCGAGATCGTCAACCTGATGCTGACACACTTATTCATATACCGACGATTCAAAAAGATTTACTCATTTTTAATTGTATTTAGTAAAAAAATCTGTACAATTTCATTGTTAAACTAATACTAGCCATTAGAATGTCCAGTTCTGCTTGTCTAAATTAAAAAAAAAAATTGAATTTTGCTCTTCCAACCCGATTATATACTATTTTGAATACAACCATCCTTTTCCTGACTGACATATCTTGGTACTTTGCATTAGTTTCCTCTATTTACAACCAAATCATAATCCGTGACAAGAAACCTCCATTTGTTTTTACAACTTTGATTGTCAAAGAAGTTTTATTTTTACTATTTCAAAATTTTCAAATGATATCGCGAACCTCTAGTAGTGTTTCCCTCCTCTTGGCACACTTCTCTATAAGAACACTTTTTTGCAATGTTTTCAGTTCTTGAAAAACATAATTGCGGAAAGAGTTTGCTATAAAATATAGTTATGATTATACCCTGCTTATGAATATAGAAAGATGACTTACGCCTCACACACTTTTTTGTTTATAGCCTATCTCCAGAGATAAAGGGAGGGGTAAACTGAGAATAGAAGCCAAAGAAAGATTGGACATCCATGGCGGGATTCGAACCCGGGGCCTCCGGCTAACCATTCCCAAAGCAGGGACTGGAAAGCCAGGAAGGGAGTCTCTGGCGCTGCCAGCAATTTCGTGGACATATGATTGTGTTTGGTACGAATGACGTCATCGCACACTCCCTTTTTGGACTAGTGCATTTCTAGCCTCATCTCATTGAGTGCTAGTGAGTTTTTGGTAGTGATAGCGTTAATTATTGTTTGATTTATGGTTCTTGTGTAGCAGTATAATATCTAAAATTTCATATTGTTTACAATAAAATTTGGGGCAAACCAATTGGATCTGTCTTGTTCACCCTTTAAGTGATTCAACGATGCAAGTTTCCAGATGTGTACATTCATGAAAATGGTGATGTTTATTGCATATAAATAGTACCACTTGGGGTTGGCTGGGCAACATTTAAAACTCTTGTTATATTTCGACCTTCAGAATTTCTCATTGGGCAATGGTATATTACTTTATAGAGAATTCCTTTTATATTTTTTACTAAACCTTGAACAAAAATAGTAAACTTCTTTTTGAAAGGCCCTTAATTAGAAGGTTACTTGCTATATAACGCCAAGATTGTATACTTGAACGTGGAATTTTATTGTTCGAGGATCGATCAAACTGCAACAAACGTAAATTCATATATTACATGTATGAGTTTACTTGCTATAGGCAAGGTGTATTTACTTGTATCGCAAGCCATTAAGGCCACACGTATTGCCAGCAACGCGTTGTGACGAAAGTAGGGCAACGCGTTGCGCGAAATTTTCACAACGTGGTTTTCGTGTCGGCCAATAGAATGATGCATTTCTGTTACGTAATTTAAAAACATGACCCACATAGACCCGTTTGCAATGTCCTAGCAACTCCGTTCGGATCTCAACCAATTGCAAGCTTCACAACGCATTGCGGCCGGTCCACAGCCCTAAGGTTCCTAGCGTATTGGAGCAACGCGTGGTGACTTTCAAATAAGCGTTGGGCCGAATTTACAAAACGCGTTGGTGTCGGCCAATCAGATGATGATTTTTTTGACTTATTTCAAAAACTAAATCCCCACGCGTGTGCGCCTTTCCACCCGTTAAAAACCCTTCACAACGGTTGCGGCAATACGTTATGACCTTAAATGGTTGTACGAATCACACGATTCGACAACGCGTTACCAGATACTTTGCAACGCGTGTAGTTCTATTTTTTGAACAGTTTTGCATTTAATTGTTTGAAAATATTAATTAATTTGTATTTGATTAAATAATGTTCGGGTTTTTTTTTATTTAATAAATCTTTAACAGCTTTTCATGTAAAACAAAAATTTAAAACTTTAAAAATCAATGAAAATGAAAAAACAAAACAGGCTATAATGAAGCAAACTATGACCTGCATTAACTTATTCATAACAAGATTCTTTACAAAGGGTACGCTCAGGAATGCAGTTACTCCTAAGGAATATTTCACTTCACATTTAAAATTCAGATATTTTGAAATCTCCCTTTTGGGTGCACCCACAAAAGAATAGGAAACACCTTTATATTCATTATTGCTAGCATTGGAAATGGTTTTATGATTTCCTAATGACCTAAAACACTACATTCCATTGTATATGTGTTAGTAAAACAAATAAGTGTGTGGACATTTGATAATGCCTTGAGAGCCCTATGTATCTTTAAGTATTGATTTTGTTAGGCGGATGCCATTGTTTCACTTGACTTTCCATAACATGTATGGGTGGCTTCTATGAGATTTTGGCCTGAAATTAAGCTCCAGAGCCTATCGTCCAGGACCATATGGTCCTGGAGCATAAAATAATCTGAGGAAATATTCGAAGTCAAATTTGAATGTACATGCTCCAGGAGCATATGGCAAATATGCTCCTTGGGCACTGTGCATTCAAAATAATTCTTCAGATTATTACGCTCCAGGAGCATAGTCAAAATGCTCCTGGAGCATATTTGACTTAGAATATTTTACAGATTATTTGCTCCTGGAGCATAATTTCGGCCCAAAATCTCATAAAAGCATATGGATTAGGGACACTCACATAAGAAATGGATAAGGATGTAAGGCTGGCGTTTCGAAAACCAGGGCATTCGGTGACAGACATGACAGAGGACGTGCAAAAACTGAAAAGAGGAGTCTTTGTTTGAGAAACAGCCAAATTGCCCCAAAATAGGGGATTTCGGGTGACAAATTTGCAAAATTTCCCCAAAATGGGGTAATTGGGTGAAATTTTTGCAAAATTTTCTAACAAAATAGGGGTCTTTGGGTGAAAAATTTCCACAAAATTAGGGATCGATCTTTGGGTGACAGTGGTAAAGTTTTGAAAAAATATGGGGTCTTTGCGTGGAATTTAACAACAAAATAGGGTGTTTGGGTGAAACGATGCTCAAAATGGGGGTCTTAAAAGGCTTACATACGCGCCGCCTCCAAAATGGGAGTGACCCCCCGTGTAATTAAGTTTTATTTTGAATTTAGGCACGTCCTCACTGTGATTATATTATTGTATAGTTCCTAATAGCTATATTTTATGGGAAAATTAACCTGATCAATACTGAATTTAAGTAGACATCTTTCAGAAAGGAAGTTATGCGAGGAATACCAAAACATTGGCAATCTTGTTGGATACAATTCAGTGTAAAAATCATCCAAACCCACATGACATTCTACCATTTTGTGTATCACGCATAACTTGGTATTTTCAACACAGGCAATTTTAATTGGTTGATTTTGATCATACTACAACAAATTGGTAGCGACGGGTTTCTCATTTTTGAACATTTTAATCGGAATTTGTAGTTATTATAAGAAGACAGAAGAATTAGTGCGTCAATGTACTTCGAGCCATAAACACTCACAGATTTATTGGTGGGAATCCACATTTAGATTACAAATTTTAAAGATTTCAAAGATATGAAAATGATCTCTAGGTAATTATCTCAGAATGATTCATATCAGTAAATTTACTGTCTTGGGAAAACAAAGTTACACTGATATCAAAAATGGTGGAATGGTGTCTTGGTTTTAACCTTAAGTGACCAAGGGGTTTTCACTCCCGTTGGTGCCCCAGGGGGTTTCATGGGCCCCCCCCCCCCAAGAAACCACATTCCCCGGTAATTTTTTGCACGGAATTTATACCACACGTGAAGGATCATAAGACAACTCCCATCACGCAATAAAAAAGGAAATTTTGTTATTTTGCTGCACTTAGGGACAAAACATAGTTTTCTAAACACGCGAAAAGTGGGCAAAAGACGGAACATTCAAATGAGCCTTGCGTTTACATCAACATTTTGAAAAAATGTATAATTTAACATTCACCACGCTGTTGTTTATGTCCGTAAACCGTAATTACGTCTAACCTTAACACTTAAGTGCCTAAGGTGTGGGTTCCATAGTACCAAGATTTGTTTTTTCATGCGATTTCTGCACGCTCGTGAAAATATTTGTCGAACGCTAATTTTTGTAATTGTGTAACTTATCGATGCGCTCTTTCCATAAAAAAATTATACTAAAATCCCCCCGTTACTGAGATAATTAGATTGGGTACCTAGGACCCCCCTTAGGCACCACCAACGGAGGGTGATTTTAAAATAATGTTGCCAGAAATATTTTTTCTGCTATGTATGTCATATGCATGAAACAAAATTAATTAACATAATCGAAAAAAATACTTAACCCTTTATGTGCTAAAAAAAGCGATTCCGTCATCGAGCGACTACGCGCATTGCTGTACAAACCTAATGGCGTATACGACTGGTCCCCATAAAAAATCCAAGAATGTACAAAATGGGCAATGTTTGGGTTAATATATGTCAATTTGGCTTCTAGAGCAGATATAAAAATCAAATGATTTGCAATTGTGTATGCTGGGAAACAGGATCGGGGAAACATTATGTTACTTTTTGAGCGATTTTGACGCATTTCTAAAACATATTTGCCCCTAATTTCAAGACTATAAACGGAAATCATTTTATGCAAACCTTTAGCCTTGTCTTCTGCCCCCAAAGGTATGGTATGAGTTTCATTTGAAATTCCATCTGAAAGTTGTTCGCTTGGGGGTCCCTGTACCCCTCCACCCCTTAGGCAACCAACTGAGTGAAAACACCTTAGGCACAAAATTAGTGTTAAATATTTGCTCTGTAGGATATAGCAAACTATATAACCCATTTTGGACATTATTTTTCATATAATATATTGAGGCTATTCTCATTGAAGCATTTTTGAATTAGACTCCCCTACAAAAATATATCCTTTGACCGATTCTTGACTATACCTTGTTAATTAGGTATTCTACTAGGTGAAAAATTCCATCATGTGTCGTTTGTACATGAGGTACATTAGGTTTTATCTTCAAACAGAACCAAAGGGTTTGACATCTGACCCTGCAGTTTCGTGACATCACTGGCCGATGTCCTTCTTCACTCTTCAGAGTACCCATCCTTGTCTTTGTCCCATCCGACTTCCGGTTTTTCCGGTGGTCAGCTGATGACGTCATAAGGAGAGGGTCACACATGACTTAAGAAGTGGGCCATTCTCACTCGTTTGAAGGATGAAGGGAAATTACCAAACCTCAGTATATTACTGTATCCCACAGGTGAGAAAACATCCCGAGGATTTATGGTACACCGGAAATCCACAAGCCGGGCAATAAAGTTAGACCCATTGTGGACTATACGTGGTTCCATAGGCTACAACACATCTAGGGTCTTGCTGACAGCCTTGCTCCTTTAGTTGGGCCTAAAACAAGGCTCATGTAACAAAATTCCCAGCATCTTGCCGAAGACTTGGCACAAGGGTAAATTGAAAAAGGGGAGATTTTCAATTCCCACGATGTAGTTTCTCTATACCCAACAATTTGTGGATAATTCTCTGGAGGTTATCAAGCATAAACTGCAACAAGATAGCCCTCAGAGGACAAGACCTTTCTGGCAGATGAGATCATACAGCTCCTAAGTTTGGTATTGACTACCACCTATTTTTGTTCAGGGGTAAGCAGATCTTTGGAGCGGCCGATGGGCTGGTCCGGTTTCCCCGATAACAGCTTAATCTTGGAGTTTGGGGCAAGAAAGCCATTGTCACCGCACCCTAGATTGTAAACCACGCCTCTGGAAAAGGTATGTGGATGACATGTTGGAGATAGTGGAAAGAAAATCAAGTCAACCATATCACAAAGAGCACCTTCAACAACACAGATTCTACGGGAAGTATAAAATTCACCTACGAAAGAGCGAACGATGGTTCCATACCGTTCCTGGACACACTTATTGTCAGGAAAGCTGATATTCAGTCAAGCTTCCTTGTCTATACAAAAAGCACCCACACCGACCAGTATCTCAACTCTCGTCTCATACCACCCTTTACAACAGCATAAGGTTGTGGGTGTTTTCCCCGCACATTTGTTGGTTGAAAGATAGAATTGTGTCAGACGACTAGGACACGAACAATGAAAAGATAACATCACAAGGGCACCCAGCAAATTGTGGATACCCCAAGTGGACTTTTGAGAAAGTGTAAGAACAAGATAAAACACGCCTTCTAACCACAAAACAGAAGAAACGAACTCTTCTCAGTCAACTAAGGCATGGTTACTCTACCTTATGTCCAAGGCCTCACGGAAAGGGCTAGTAGAGTTCTCAAGATACACAACATTGCTACTGCGATTAAACCCCCACATCTGAGGAAGATGCTCGTTCCCCCACGGACAAGGTTGATTCCCTTCAACGCACAGAAACTGCATCTAGGAATTCCGTGCATGAACTGTGACCACTCCTACATGAAAGAGACGGGTCGAAATTCGCACTCGCTTAAGAAACATCAAAAGGAGACACTTAAACTGAAAAGTGAGTAAACAGAATTAATACTCGTCATCTAGAAAACAATCGGTGGTGAACAAGCAGTCGTCTATTTGCTGACCATAGCAGTACAAAAGCTTAACCCATGACTAACATAGACTAGGACAATGCCAATGTTCTTGAGAAGGAAGCCAACATGGAATTGGTGCGACATATCCGAGAATCCATCTGGATACGCAAGAAAGGAGTCGCCGTCATGAATAGAGACGGGGGCCCACCTTCTTAAGTCATGTTTTGACCCCTCTCCTGTGACGTCATCATCTGACGCAGCGAAAAACGGAAGTCGGATGGACAAGACAAGGACTGTCACTCTGAAGAAGTACATCGGCTATGATGTACGAAACTGTCAGGTCAGAGTTCATTTACCTTTGGTTTTGTTTGAAGAAAATAATTTATCTCAGTATTCTACTAATTGATTTTTTACTCCTTTGGACTGGATGAAACACATTATAGAATTCTTTCCACAACTTTCGTTCGGAGATTTTTAAAATAATGTTTATTAATGATGGAGCTGCGCCGTGTTTCATGTAAAATAATTGATTCTGACTCAGTTTTGGACTTTTTAACCCATAAAATAAAGTTGGTTTTTATTACAATTTTCAAATACAGGGTGACGCCATAAAAACTTTACCCAAAATGAAATTGATTATTTTCCACGTTTTAAAAATTTGATACTGGGATTTTATTGTTTTCATAAGATGGTATTGAGCAATCTTGCCTGAAAAAAAAAAAAAAATTTGTTGAGTAGTTCTTAGATATGGTCCCCAGAACATAAGCCAGCAAAACAGACTTGTCCACCCATGCACGGCATCATCAGTTTTCCTTAGGCATGGAAATCCGCCCAATACCCAAATCGAGCAGATCCGTGTCCTACCCACCCTAACCCCACCCCCCCCCCTTCCGACACAAGACAGAAAACTGTATTTAATTAACTCCTAAAAAAGTTTTGCAAACTTTTGTTGAGTTATATCTCATTTCATTTGAAGGTAGTTTTCTTTGTTTTGGAGGAGTTTATATATTTAAATATTTTGGTTTGAGTTTTGTTTCTATGATGGGATATACTTGAATGAACATTCACCAAGTTTCCTTGGTGACTGATGATGAAATGAGGTCTGGTGTCATTTGAGTGCACACTTCTTTTTCTTGTTTATGACTATTAATCCTAACTATAGACCAGTTAACAGCAATGTTTGTAAACATGTTAGGAGGCCTGGTATCTTGAAATACGTCGGCCTGACTGTTACACTGGCAATTGTATCTGTTAGCGTTTTAATGCTATGGGCCAAAACGATTCGCAGGAATGGATTCGCAGGAACAAAAGAATTGACGTAGTTAATGTTTAACTGGTCTATAGCAAGGGGGTGAAACGCATTCAAAACCAGTCGTTGTTCGTGCTGGGCGCTGACGTTTTGAATATTGCTCGGAATCATTTTATCAGTTTGGGTGCTTAGATACACACTATTTCAATTCGATACAAAACAATCCGCCAAATATCAGTGTTGGATTTTGGTGCTATTGGGTTGTGGTTAATTTGTCCTACCCATGGCTACACAACGAAT
This sequence comes from Ophioderma brevispina, assembly GCA_023653785.1. Lineage (NCBI taxonomy): Eukaryota > Metazoa > Echinodermata > Ophiuroidea > Amphilepidida > Ophiodermatidae > Ophioderma > Ophioderma brevispina. The sequence goes on from JAMKCH010009156.1 coordinate 13,480, forward strand.
GAACTGACACAGCCGTCGTCTTGATTTAAATAAACCCGCCTCATGAATACATCTTTTCACCTAAGCGCGCATTGCATTATTAGACAAAAAAAGAGTATCTAGCACAACGATCCATGTACAACACTATGATTACAACAACCTTGCACCTCTAACACATACAATTAATTTTATCATACTACCGATTGTGGATATGCAAAGCAGCACCCACGTTATGTGGAAGAAGCGTAGGCATCCATTGCTTTCTATGTTGGTACTCTATGTTTTTTTGTGGTCGGCAAAACCTGCGAACGGGATTTCTAAGATTACGTAACGTTTTGCCTCTCTATCATAGTCGGGTCCACACGAACGTTATTACCGTATTAATAATCCCAGATGGATTACAAAACAAATCCACTATTCCCCTCACGCCTATTGTAACCCTATTGTAATCGTCTCCACATGCGGTCGGACATAAGTCACCTAATACCGGACCTAAATCGATCGGTTTTAGTGTTTGATATAAATTTGCCGTGTGAACGCACTCTATCGGAACCTAACTAGCTTTAAGCGAATGTCCGACGATTTAATGCCGAAGAAGATCAGGGTTAAGTCCGGTCGTAACTTTACGACCTGTACAGGTGTCCCAATAAAAGTGCGTGCAAGCAGATAACCCTGTGATTTCTCAAAACTGCTGAAGCTGTGCATTTCATTTTCAGTAGAATATTAATAATACTCTTTTGTATAATTTGTGCAATCCCATGACATCCGTCCCAACAAACAGAGATATCACATATTCAAGGCTAATTTTTTTTTTTTTTCTCCATTCCAATGGGATTTACACAGTTTTAGTGATTATTGGTATATTCAGATAGATTCTTGGCTCAATCGTGTGCATTGACTAAATGCTCGCCTAAGAATCTGAATGTGATATGCTCAAATTAAAGCAGTGCTGTATCTGAACAATACTTACTATATTAATAATAAGAAGTTTTAAGTTGACACTACTTATTCGAAGGGGTTTCCATCGGGTACGCATGCTAATTTGAAACAGATTTTAAGAAGCAGTGAATCGATTTTTATGAAATTTTTAAGATTCAAGTCAATTGTTAAAGAAGCGATATTAATAATAAATGCCAGGTGTGATCCTCTAAGCTTAGTTAATTGAAAATGAATGGCATATTCCCCAATTTGTTTTTAATTATAAAACCTTCACAAAGATGAGACAAACGACGGTCAAAAAATCGTTCTGTTGTATCTGTTGGGTTCTGGTTAAAATTTGCCAGGCAAACATGTGCCTGCCGAGCAAAGGACTTTCATTGTCACTACGGTATTTTAATTTCCTTTCTTTTAAAAGAAATTGACTTGTATTCAAACGGTATGTGCCCATAGTTTACAAGTTTTATATATCACAAAATGCTATTTATAACGACACTGCCACAGGTAATATAACAAAATAGACATATAAGGTAAAGTTTTTGATTTGTGCTGACTCATTATGTTACGAATACATCTGTAGGCTTAATCATTGCGCGTGTTTTTATTATTTCCTAATGCCTATTTGCCATTTTAATTCATCTATGAAACTAATATTGTTGTGCATTTTGTGTTCCTCATTTCTAATATTTTGTGGTATGCCATGAATACAGCATTAATTCAATTGTTGAAAATCACTCACCCGACAGCAGAAACGGACACATTATGTTAACTGTGTAAAATCCATTGGCATGGATAAAAACATATGCCCTTTATACTCTTATTCTTTAGCTTGCGTGGCGGATGTCCATGGGATTTGCACAATTTATATAACAAAAGAGATAGTTTAATATCCTCCTTGAAAATGGAAATTCACAGCTTCATTAGTTTTTGAGAATCGAGTTTATCTGCTTTGCGACCACTTTTTGGGACACCCTGTATTAGTACCAGTAACTTGTGGACATGCACCGTACGCTCTGTCGACTTAACTGTGACCAGTGTAACAAAAACAATAAGCACCTGTTATACTGACATATTAGAGGTGTGAAGGATTTGACTTAAGTGACTTATGTCCACCGCATGTGGAGACGATTACAATAGGGTACATAGGCCGTGAGGGGAATTAGTGGATTTGTTTTTTTTATTCCCCACGTTAGTAGTTCATACCGGTAATAACTCGTGTGGACACGACTAATATAGAACCTCTTTGGTCTATAGGGTGGTTTCACTGTAGGTAAATAGATTAACTTGACCAGACGTGTCTCAGAACCACACAACGTGCATGTATTGTATTCTCTCAAGCTTGGATGAATCATGTAGGTCAAATAAAAAGCCATCAAGATATTTAGCTCTGGTGAAGGGCCCTATAATGTAGAACTTAAAAATTAGAGCGGATGAGCTGAAGCATGTTGAATATTTAACCTTTTTATAAATTAGCCTTTATTCATACCATAAGGATTAATTAAATGCTGCCTCAGAGATTTCCCGAGGAGGGCGCCCTCATTTTCAAAGCACTGTGTTTTCCTTGCACTATAAAATGCTTTGTCCATATGCCCGAGTAACGGTGTCCAAATAGCTAAGAAGCTCAAATCTCAGTCCTTCGTATTGAAAATTGCAACACTTTGATAAACATTCGCGTAACCGGAATTGTTGTTATACACTGTACACCTTGTCCTAAACTGGCACTCTCTGCTCAAACGACAATCCGATTCACCTTAAAAAGTTTTTTGGAATTTGAGCAGTTAAGGTAACTAACTTTAGTTCTAGGTGACTATTTCTACTTATTACAAACACAAAAAATATATAACAATTTCATTCAATTGTGCTTAGTTGCCTTTAATCAAAGATAAGGGATCTAAGCCCATGACATCTTCCGTCCCTGAGCGATTTCTGCGCTGAGCATCGTACACTTGACTTGGTCAAAATTAGTATTGCGCCCGCCAAATTTTATTTGGTTCCAAAAATCAGTTTAAAAAGGTCCACCGATTTCATATTAGCTTTTAATGGCCAAAATACACTCTCAAAAGCTATCAATTATATGGGGGTGGTGACTCTTTTATTGAACCCTTTCGGTGTCTCTATGGTTAATTTCCGCCATTTAACAAGGTGACTGAAACTGGAAGTTTGTCCTCCAAATGTGTAAATCACATGTGCAATCAGGCGATAATGCCTAATTCAAACTCTTTTTAACTCCACCGACCAATAGTGCGCCTTGAGCTGCCCGGGGTCCGGCTGAATTTGTCTAACTTCTTTCCCGTTTTAATAGAAAATTACCTTTTTCGATTCATGATCAAATTTCCCGGGGCCCACTTGTATTCAAAGGTGGATGATGCGTGAACATGGACTTTCAAAATGCACCCTAAACACGTATTTTCACCGACTAAAAACAAGCTAAAACATACCCTAAACAAGTATTTTCATCTGTTTATGATACCCTCAACAAGTACGCAGTGCATTGAATCGTAAATATACCCTTTGATATCCTGCTTTGCTTTACTTCCCAAGTTCCGATTACAATATTTTGGATGATTTTGATCTCAGCTTAATGAAATATAACATGACAATTTCAGGGTTAAGAAAAAAACATTCCCTTTTTTCCATATTTTGCTGTTTTGACACCCTAAACGATGTACGCGTGTACATCGCCTGTTGGGAAAAAAAGACACCCTTTTTACGCGTTTTCTTGTTCACGCATCATATCCACCTTTGAATACAAGTGCCCCCACCCCCGGGTCAATTTCTCTAGTTCTGCTTTTCCATCGAAGATAGAACAAAGTAGAAGTGGATAAAAGCCACAACATTGCAAGTTACCCTAGCATATGTACAGCAAGCAAATGATTGGCAGAATGTCACAGTCATGCAGAGTTGGGTAGTTGTCTCATACAAAGTCTACTCTGGTTCCAATTATTTTAAGAATTAAGGACACGGTATACTAGGACATTCATTTACATTTTCTAAGCAGCTAGAAACAAAACATTTGATTGAATGACAGCCCACCCATCACAGTGGATAACTTCTCAGTTCATTGACAAGTAATGGATGATCTGACCCATGGTCTTGAGAGTACCATTATGTGTACAATGCACAGATAACACAAGCATTGTTTAAAACCTGTTTCCTGTAAGTTTGAATTTTGTAATCTCGGTGTAATGGGCTGTGGTTAAAATATTTAGGACCCACAATGTTACACATTGCTGAACATTCATAACAAGGGGAGACGGGTACTCGCCTATGAAATGGATATGGCTGTAAGGCTGCCGGTAAGGCTGGCGTTTCCAAACCCAGGTATTTCCAAATTAAAGGTTTATGCATAAATATGGTTGATGCCTGACATATATATACTGTGGTTATATAATCTCTCTAATACGAGAGGGTTTCTCCGATCTCAAGTATTTACACTAACATATTAAGTACTAACATCCTCAATAACCGATGGTTGTATTTTTAAAAGACTATTCTTGTTTGTTTTATTGCTGTCCTTGCTCACAGGTGCCTCTGTCATTTTCACGGACCCCATTGGAAATAAGTTGGCAAATGTAGCCGACATAATGGGTTACCCTGGCTATTTGGCTGTTGTGCGTTTGTGTATTGTGGCTTCTTTAATTTTTTCTGTTTGTACATCTGTAATTTTCTTTTGCCGATTTGCCGAATAAATAAATAAATAACAAACAAACTTCTTATGGTTAACCTATTAATGATAACAAATCAAAAAACTATATATTGGTCCTTTGTTTTCATTTTCGGTGTCATTATTTCACCGCCATTTTATTACCAGGATTTCGAATGAAACAAATGTTAGTCCATAGTGCTAGTGTACCTGAACCTGTTTTGCATACTAACTTTCATATTTTCTCTTTTAGAAAAAAATGCAAAACGTGTAATTTGGGGTCACCAAATGACGTAAAATAAGTAATAAGTAAATTTTATGTTATAAAATAAAGTTCAATTAAACTGTACTGATTCTCTAGTGAAGAAACATTTATAATGTCATTTTTTACATCTTCAAGGAAAAACAAATAGTTAATTTTGAATTCAAAATCAGAGTATCTGGACTTATAGCTTTAAAATTAACATCAAATTTGACGGTGTTTTAACAATTTTCTGTACCATTTCCGCTTTTGCATCGATAAGCCCTTATTTAAAAAAAAATAAATGGGTTGGAAAAGTGTACGAAGATGTGTTTCAAGGGGTGGTGGCCAAGTTTGGACATGAATGATTGGTCTAAATAGTAAATGTTGCCAGTCCCTGGTTTGGGTTTCTAGTCGTTTGATCTAGCCTGTTGGATACGTCCTGATACATGGGTCGGATTCACAAAAGACATCTTACGTATCACATAACCTTGACAAAGGCAATATTTTCAGAAGTAGAGCCAGTTCAAAAATATTATGTTGACCTTGACAGTAATTTTAACATGAAATTGTTGTTTGGTTTGTTTGGTAAAATTTTTTTAAAAAGGTATAGTTTGTGCTATTCCAGAATTATTGTTTGGAGTTACACGCGCCAAACAGGTCAAAATGAGTTGTAAATTATCTAAATTATCGCTTTGGTGGTACTGGTTCGTTGCGGAAGACATTAACGTTCTTGCACGATGACTGATAATTAGGTAATTGTTTAATATCTTGAAATCATGTTTAATTAACACTTTCCAATAATTTGCTAGAATGATTAATTTAAGAAAAGAACTTTAAATACCATCCACGATGATATTGATCTTTAACATTTTTAAAGCTAAAATCTACAGCTATGATTATAATAAGTATGTATCTCGGTAGAAACGATGAGAGATGTGATGTAGCTGGCTTCACAATGAAGGTCACACAATGTATATCTAAAACGAAAAATACAAACAATCATTACTATATGAAAATTATTAGGCCAAGAAAAAACGTTTTCTCAGAAGACCGCGCGCATTTTGTTTAAAATTGGTCTTTTAGCGCATTATTTTTTTTTCAGGTTTTTTTTAATTTTCAGGAAAACAATAAAACTTGAAAAGTGGGTCAAAAATGAAAAAAAAAATCCCGCATTTCGCATTAGCATTTTTCTTAAAACAAAACATTTTCGCCAAACAACAAAAAAAAAACTTGGGATGTTTCATCATTTCCTTCTGAGACAAAATTTTTTTTTTCTTGGCCTTATATGAAGGATTTGCATGTTTTAAATGGGTAACAAGTATTATATTTTATCTGTATTTATTACTCTAAACCAATATGAATAGCACATAGCAGTCTTGATTTATTCCACTTTTAAAAAGGCTGACTTATCGGTTTTCGAAAAAAAAAAAAAAGAAATAATGTGTGACTAAAAATAGTCATCTGGAACGAAGATAGTCACCTAAGTGCTTAATTTTCAAGTAAGAGATGAATCGGATTTTTCCCATTTCCATTACAGTAAACATTTATGAACAGTATAACACTGTGATAGGATTAACCGTTTACAAAATACCGGATCCGAATTTTATCCACATAGTTTGTGATAGTCTTATGAAGGACCTCGATTTCAGCAGTTATTTCACACATTGATATGTATATGGACAACCGTACATTTTTGCAAAAAATACGATTTGTTTGAAAATTGAAGTTGCGCCCGCATCGGGAATCTCTGAAGTCAGCCTTTAAAAGCATGACTATTTTAAGGCATGTTTTCCGCCGATCCAATCAATGGGGTCAATGCAAAATTTATAGGTCACACAGACCATGGTCGTTGATTTAGCAACATAAGAGCTTATTTTTTCACCTTATTCCATTTAAACATTTTGTTTCCACGTGTATTTTCTTTTCGCCTTTACTCCTTTAAATGAATGCTTCCTCCTATAAGTGAACATTGCTCAGCTAATTTGCTAAAAATTGTATTCAGCGCAATAATTTCGCAATAAACACATAGGAATACGTGTTAGAATATGAGCCTGGTCTGAAACAATCATTTTAAACTAGTGGGAAAGCATCTGTGTCGTTACTGGACTTGTGTTTTTGGCTCAGTGACGTAACCAGACCTTTGCAAATAGGGGGCAGAAGGGGAGCCGATGCATTTTCTGAGGGGGCGAATTTGCGTCCTTCTCTATAGACACTGTAAAAAGGTCCGTTCATTGGGGGATGGCGGGGGTGGGGGGTTTCTGATCGGGGGCGCTCGCCATACGCGACAGTGACAGCATGCATAAATGCCAATAATTAATGCTTACATCATGTAAATTAACCCTCATCTTCGCAATTGTAGTAAGAGCATAGTACGTAAGGTAAATAGCCTGTTGTGATTGTTTTGGTAATAACTAATAATTACGGTACTGTCGCGTAATGGCAGAACGAGTTCCATATAGCCCTGCTCTAAGAATTCTGCAGCATGGAATAAACCACTAAAACGTTGCAGAATTCGAAGGCAGGGGGAGCGCACACTCTTTCACTACAGTCCCTTGCTATATTAGCAGACAGTCACAAACTTTATTTTGAGTCTGTTTTTCGTGATCACTAAACCTAACAATTTTTTGTTTCTGTGATATGTACCCATTGATATATATTCGGATTCACCGTCTAAATTAATATTCAAAAGATTCACATGCCACATCAAATTGCGCATATCACTTTCCTCCCCATTGTTTATTGACCAACCATTATGACGCTGATCAAATCGCTGAGGTTTACCCCTTTTTCTAGTTAATGTTTTCGTTTCATCTGGAATGCAGGTGTCTCCCCTGCTTCCTCTAATATCAGCCAGCTCTCAGCATCTTGTAACTCATCGCCTTCTCACATTATTGATTCTCTCCAAAGTCTTTCTGGTCTATCTCCTTTCTTTTAAAAGTTAATATCACAGCAAGGAAAGTTAAAAGTTAATAAACAACAAAACACAAACAACAATACTACCATGGTAGCTGTGGTAAATACACATCTCAAATTCTGTTTGGTTAACACCATCTTAAACACTTGAGATTGTTTTTATGCATTTTCATTGGTTTTTGCCGTGTGATATTGAACGATATCACACGGTACAAAGGCGGGACGCTTCAACGCGCTACGAATAACGCACTGCTCGGCCAATCGAAGGCGAATGTAAACAACGGACTGATCGATTTTAAAAAAAATACATAAAGTACGTAAAATAGAACTCTATCATAATTTTATAAATATCGCTTCTTATTGTGATAAGTGTTAAACGAATGAGAATAAAGGTATTGTTTTTAAGCCTCTGTCGTGTATCTATCGGTCATATCACCGGACGCATGAGCAATATCATAAGGCAGCTACTATTTAAGGCTTGGAGGTATACTATTTACCGACGTAAATAATTGTACCTTGCCACCTCTTCATCAAAATGTGTTTATCCAATTAACAAGCTCAACATTTATTAATGAATATATAATACAACCTATAATTTTTTGTAATCGTATGGCATACATTTCCAACAAGCTTGGAGCATTTTAAAAGTTTGACCCCACACAGTCCTTTCGTGTCGTCTTGACACCCAGCGGCGCGCGCCCATTGGTTTAATTTTTGGCAAACCTTGGCAATCTTCACTGCCCTATGGGTGTATTATCAACTCACACATCATTATCGGCTGAGCGTGCGGCGGTCCCTGTAAGAGTACGTATCTCCTGTTTCTAAAATTGAAAGCGGAAATTGAAACCAGCGTTTGAAAATTCCAACGACTGACAAATTAACCGAAAGGCATTGTGTGAAAGGGCTGCGGCCCGTAGCGATTGCTTGTTCACTTTTTCCTGTTTGCGAGCACCGAAGTTACCGACAAAAACGTTCATTTTCCTCGCTAGGTTCTATAAGGTTCAGACCCAATTACTATACATAGGCCTATTGAAAGCAAAACATAGTAACGGGACCTCTGATGCAAAAATCTCATAGAACCCTTCTGTATTCCGGAATATTTGAGATTATTTTCATTTGCATGCATCGCTATGACGGTCTGATAACGTTAATCTCTCTCGCACGTACTAATTTAGATAATATCTTTTGCAGTCCCTGTGACACAGACTATTACTTTTTCCGGACCGCCGAAGGCTGAGGGTGGGAACTCTGTCAGATTAAGCGTTGATTTGGATTTTTTGAACATTGCGTACACTGGAGCTTGCGCAAAATACTTGGCCAATCGTAACGAATTTTTACGCAACCAAAATATTCCCTAATTAAAATTGTCTCAGTTAGCTGACAAGTTTAAATATAGGTTTGGTTTTTGGAAAAAGACGAAAAAAACGTGAAAAATACGATCCTACAAGCAATTTTTCTTACCTTTTCGCTGGCCTCAATTCTTCGTTGCTACTATCAGTCATGTCCACACTCCAGCTTAAACAAAAACTATGACTATTGGGTCTTTTTTTGTCAGGAACCCATTTCTAACATCATTCGACCACCTGATTCGTTGAATTTCGCGATATCCACGGTACCGCGTAAACGTTTTTTTTCATTCCTTGTCAAGCAATCGCAGAGCTTTAAAACACTGCTCTTGGCTGCTTTAGGGAGTCAAAGTTCGTAGTGCATGTCTAAGAATCGCCGGCCAATTAGCGATGCGGCAACGGAAAATAGGTGACGCTGTTGCCAGCATGTACAGATTGCTAGGGGAGCGTAAATGGTGTGCCCAGTTAGCTTTAAATTGGCCCTATTGAAAAAGTGACACCACATTTTAGAGTACTATTGCACTGAGTATAATAAGGACCATTCTATAGTAGATTTTCAATTAAGTGAGACTTCTTGCTATTTGATACGGGGCTCAATTCCCGGCCATGCGGATACTAGGCCTTTGTTGCCATTACAAAACATATTGTGTCCCTGGTACAAAGTTACTGTACAGAATCGGCTTACGGAAACTGATTGCATTCGGTTCTATATTGGGGGGGTCTGTTAATGATAACGGACTGATTCCATGGGGTTGCCCGGGATGTTCAAATCCGCTTCGCTAATCCTTAATACCACAGGCAGCGTAAGACACTGTTTAATCGCAGATGCTTACTCCATAAGATTCTGGAAATTACCAATGAATCCGCTTGATTGAGCTTATCCGAGGATTGATGGCAAACAGGCAACGTTCTTTGTTCATCTAGGAGCACAGAAGGGCCGATGGCGTAGGCTCAAGAATAGGCTACCACAAGGTATACCATCCTGTGCCAACGACCCTGTCGTTTGTGTTATGCTACGGTCTTGGAATTGACGCACGGGATGCCGACTTCGCAGTTGTTGAGGGGAGGCTCTCCGGGGCTTGGAAGGACTCGCTCCTTGTTATGAGGAGGGCCACCTGCGTGCGGGTCCATCTAAGACACAGGTGTTGCTTTCCATCTGCACGGCCGTCGGGCCGGGCGTCAGCTTGGAGTTACCTGGTCTGGAAAACCCCTGGAGCACTGTGTGATACCCGTCTACCCTGGGAAGTTTGCCCTTGGACCGCACTCGTCTCTTATAAGACCCGCACATCATGAAGACGAAGAGTAAAGTATGTTCACGCAATAACATCTTGAACAAACTCGCTGGCGCGGCGTGGGGTGCTCGCCCGCATACCCGGAGATCGGCGGCGCTTGCCCTGTGTTACTCATGTACAGAGTGTGCCTGCCCTGTTTGGGGAGCGGATCGGCCCATGCCGGGAGGCTTGATTCAACGTTGGATGCCTCCTGCCGGCTCATCGCAGGATGCCTCCGTCCAACATCTACGGAAAACTTATACATCCTGGCAGGAATTACTCCACCAGACATCCGTCGTAGCGTAGCAAGCATGCAAGAGCGTAGCTGCCAGGTGTCTGATGTGAAGCACCCTATGTCTGGACAGATGCCTGCTTCCAACCGCCTTAAATCCAGAGAGTTTCTTAAGCAAAGTCCAACCTCTTGAAACAGTCTCTAAGGAGGTCGGGAGAGTCGCCTTGTGGAAAGAAAGACTTGCCGTCAACCAAGTAACATCTATTGGTGTTGAACCTGGTAGGCGTCTCCCGCCTGGAGCTGGGCTGAGTGGCGGTGTCTCAACGGATTGAGAGCCAGAATTGGCCGATCTAAGGTTTCCTTGCAGAAGTGGGACTATCTGGAAGCAAATCAGGACACTGTCTGTGATTGTGGAGCGGCACTGCGGACAATGGAACATCTCTTGGTCTGCCCGCTGCTGGAGCAGCAATGCACAAACGGGGACCTTGCGGAGTTCGGTGGGGCAGCCGGACGTTGTGCCCATCTCTGGCTGGATCATGGCCATTAAAATAATTCCTCTTACCTCTCACGGTTGATGGACAGACCTAAAACTTTTAATGAGGTCTCACTTATTCTGAAATCTACTATAACAACCTTTTCTGTAGTGCGGGATGAACGATGATGTTTGACCCAGGTCCGGCTCCCGCTCTACAAACTGACATATCTAAGGTACCGACTGCATGTCTATCAAGGTTGAGTGCCAAGTACATATATCGTTTGTGCTAAATTTGTAATTATCTTTTTAATTATTGACCGCTTGTCATGTTATCAGGGGTATATAATGTGGAAAATAGGTATCTTGGGCCTATAAATATTGTTGAAAAATTTGAATTAAATAAAATGTTACTTTTTGATATTACTTCATGTTGCATAGTATAAATGTGCATACAATATGTGGTAGTGCATTGAAGTTAAAAGCTTGGATGTGGCTGAGAAAACGCAATTGTTGTGCACTGACCCATGCTTCCTGTGAAAGGCTTTAATAGGGTAGGCTTTACTAAAGGCACATGTGCTAGCCATGTGAGTTGGTATTATGCATGCAGTGCAAAAGCTAGTCACTGATTGGTCAATATAAAAGCTTGTATTTTGTGTACAGAATTTAAAGTCAGTCTTTGTCTGGGATGTCGGCGGGAGTGGATGTAAAGGAAAGAGCAGTCATGAATATATGTTAAATAAAGGTGATGAAATGTACAAGAAGTGTTTGGCTGCTAATTTACAAGGACTCCAATGCGACGGACAAGGCTCCGCACATGTAATTGTGTGTACGGTTTCTTCAATATACCTATGTGCGGTAAATTGTGGTTCTCCGGCCGTTGAGATAACGGGAAAAACATCACACCGCTGCAGCTTATGACCTTTGATTTATGAGGTGGAAGTTGGCGCAAAATTATTTTTGCCCAAAATTTTATGTAATTGCCTAAATATCAGTAGCGCATTTTTTTGGGGAAAATTCAAATTGGCCATGGCATTTTACCCCTTTTAACCCAGGAGCTAGCACACATTTGTAACACATCTCAAGTACAAAAGGTTTGAGTGATTGAATATGTTGCTTGCCTGACAGAAACCCCTGAAACGCGATTCTTAAGTGTTGCAAATTGTGCCTTAAGGAGAGGGGACCCAGACAAAGATTGTACAGGGTCAAATCTTTAAATTGATCCAATCATGTTGAAAAGCACATCATGTTATGTATCTAACCATAAGGATTCAGAAAAGGTATAGTTTGTAATATGTACAGCCAAAAGTTTCAGAGTTATAGGCTAAAAACAGCAAAAATCAATAATAAGGGTCAATTTCAGTTGTACAGGGGTCAAAATTTAAAGTTGCTCCGATTTGGATAAAAAAGACGAGGCTGTGGATCACGAATTGCCCCTTTAAAGAAGCTGCGGCGATCAATAAGTCAAACGCTCTTATTTATACGCATACGTTCCATGGAACACATTTCGTTAATGTATCAATAGATAGATTACTGGTTCAACTCAAAGATTCAAACGGTTTAAACCTTATGAATGGCAATCGGTCCTCAGGTTAAGCCATTTAAAACGTTGCCTTATTCCATGCCACATAAAAGTCGTATTGATTTTCCTGGATAAGCTTCACAACCTCTCAGGATGAATAGAACCGTCGAAAACTTTTAATGAAGTGACACGAGTAATAGGCTTGTGGGCATATCTCATAGCGTTTATAAAGGTGACGCACCACTGGGAAGTACATAATTATTCCTAAAATAAAAATTATAAAAATCAGTTCTACACGTGTTCTCACTAGTATGTGCACATTTTCTCGAAAATGAATTAAATGCCATCTCCATCTGAATATCAGTGACCAACGGATGTACACCACGTTTCATTGACTCCAGCAAATAATGGTCCATCCTTCATGTAAGACATCATGAAATTAGCCTAGCATGAAATTTTTATAAGAGGATCAAAGGATTACAAGGATTGTACAGCTTTATTCCGTAAAAAAAGTTTTTACTCTAGTCTAACTCATGAATATCTTACACCAAGGACACACCCAAATAATGGCGCTATTGATAAGTAAATCCGTCCGTTATACATAGAACAGCGGACTTCAGAGCTCTTCAGATTCTTTGGAACTGCAGAGACGTTGTTATTGTCCTTGACGTAAAACATTTCAGGTGTTATCACAACACGATTCAGAATGAGTTATAGCCTCGCTCACGAATAAAATAAAACTGAAGCTTCTTCTGATGTGAGTTCACTAATGGCCAGCGGGCCCGGCAAATATCAATAGCGTTACAAAGGTGACGCCCCTTCTGCGGAAGTACATACTTTCCTAAATAAATTCTCTAGAATTAAAAAAATCAGTTCTACGCGTGTTCTCACGTGTATTCCTTTTCCCTGAATATCAGTGACCAACGGATGTGCACCACGTCCCATTGACTCCAGCAAATAACGGCGCTATTGATAAGTAAATCCGTCCGTTATGCATAGGACAAAGGACTTCAGATTCTCTGGAACTACAGAGCCATTGTTATTGTCCATGACGATGATGTTATCACCACCCGATTTAGATTGATCTGTAGCCTCGCTCACAAATCAAATAAAACTCGAGCTTTGTGTTTTTATTTATATGGTCCAAAAACTTTGGCCGTATATTTTCATGAAGCAAGTTACGTGCTTGGTTTGCACAAAAATGGCGGGTCGCAGTTGCCAAACAAATACTCCCAGTGAATCTTGTTACCTTTCGTTTTTTGTTTCCGTTTCGAATAAATGATGAAAATAATAGTGTCAAATTAATGAACACAACAGTAGAACCCTCCAACGTTATTTATTCGTGAAAAGATGAGAGGTAATGTGTGTTCCACATCATGAAATTCAAAATCGGGGTGGTGGTTATAAAACACCTGAATGTTTTCAGCCTGGATGGATTAAATAACCGTCTCTGTAGTTCCAGACCGAAAAAACGTGTGTGGCCAATGTTTACCGAGAGGATTTACTTATCAATACCGCCGTTATTTGCGGAGTCAATGAATCATGAAGACATCCGTTGGTCATGATATTCAGGGCAAAAATTAGAAGACATTAATTCATTTCTAGAAAATGTGCACATACTAGACAAGAAGAACACACATAGAATCGATTTCATAATTTAAGAAAAATTCAAATAATTGGAAATTAAATCAAATACTGGACTAACATTTTTTTGTTTGCACGACGAGTGACGTTGACGCCTAGAACCTCTAGGCTTAATGTGGTTGATTGACCCGCTGGCTGGTCACTGAGAGAGACCAAGCTAGGAATTAATTGAATGGCCCTATCTCAGGTGTGAGAAAGATCGAATCGCAGTCCTATTTTTGTTGAGTGATGTGTTCCAAACTCTCTCCCATATGCTTCATTTAATCCCACGCCTGTGCCATTGCTCCTCCTTAATCAAGAATTTGGGTACCCGATAAATTAATAGAATGTCAGTTTCTTGATATGTAATTGAAACACAGCATAGTTTGGGCCCGTTTCGGTGATGGGCCTCATGGGGCTGCTTGATTCGTGATTTAGGGCTTGGTTGGGGTTTCACCCACCTATGAGGCAGAACAGTCTTACCGCCACACACTATTCCCATACACAAGATTAGAGCGTTTTCCTTTTGGCTGTTTATCTTTGACATGAACCCAATTTGCTGCGGAGGGGAGTTCCAGCCTCCAGCGTTTGAAAGCGGCAGCCGAATCCCATAGGTTTAAGAGTTTTTTTAACACGCTCAGAGATCCCGAGATGTAGGGAATGGGCGACCCGTTTTTTGCTTGTGGGACCACCCCGGTAGTTGGATGTATTTGTGGGTTCTTGCCTTTGGTTTGCTTAACAAATGCCCAGTCCGGGTAACCACGTTTTTAAGGATGTTTGGATGTGGTCTTTTATGTGGGATGAGTAAGTCTCATTATGATGGGTCCGCTCTATTTGGAGTGTCGGGTAAACGCCTAACTTTTAAGGGTATGATGTGATCCAAATTGGAGATAATGGTCAGTGTGTGTGGGCTTCCTGTATACTTTTGGAGGATAGGTGCCATCATGTTGACAGTATATCAGCAATCAAGGGAATGCGAGGGAATGGTCTTTACAGAGTTCTTGAGTGAATTAAATAGTCTCGTCGATTTCACTGATGTATTTGAAAAACTGTTCCAACTCAGTGCGTTCCAATACCACAAAGGTGTCATCGACAAATCGAAGCCATAAACGTCGGGGTGTACCTGTATAAGATCTTAAGGCTTTTTGCTCAAAACTTTCCATTTCCATACACAATTAGTTAACCACCACCGGGGATACCGGGGATCCCATGGCGCACCCATGTTGTTGTTTGAAGTATTTCCCTTGGTATGAAAAGTAAGTGGTTTTGAGGCAGATATCAACCAGAGGTTCTAGGCGCAACGTCGTGCAAAAAAAAAAATGTGAGTCCAGTATTTGATTTAATTTCCAATTATTTAACTTTAAACTACTGGATGACTGAGAACATTCATTCTTATATTTAGAAAAATTATTTCGGAAGAATTATGTACTTCCCAGGGGTGCGCCACATAGGTCTTTATTCGAGCATCTTTTTCGCTTTGGCCTCATGGCCTACAAAAAATCACGCTATAGACCGTATTCAATATGACGTCAGCCACCAGACATGTTGGTGGACAAGATGCATACATTCCAGGACTACAATACATTAAGCTGTCAATCGATCCATGTTTAGCGATTGCACAGGGATCATTGACAGGTGAATGTATTGTAGTCCTGGAATGTATGCATCTTGTCCACCAACATGGTTAGTTATTGAATACGGTCTATTCGCTGATGTAGAGCACGTTAGAATAAGACCGTTGCCAGGTCAACTGTCTCACGCTAACTTTGGTTCGAGCCACTGATCAAATTGATCACAACACAAAAATGGCATATCATAATTTGGAACAGGTGCATGAGCCAAGGCTTGAGCCAGTAACCAATGGATATTAACGTGCACTACATCACCCAATTGAACACACACTATCTATAGGGTGCTTGCACTGGAGGGCATTACGTTAACTTGGCCAGACCTGTCCTTCAGAACAACCCAAGCGTGCAGAAAATTCAAAATAATCACCTGTAGAAGGTGAACCAGGTGCATGTATTGTATTCTTCGCACGCTTGATCTGGAGGGCAAACAAAAGTCCATTCAACATAATTTATCTTCCGTGAAAGGGCCCTATGGATGTGATCATGCTGAAAAAATCATCATAACCAAAACATAGTGTTTCTTGCCGTTTATAGTAACTTACCGCTGGAGCCACGGCGTCTGTGCCCCAGGGTTCCTAAAACGTCACACACAAAATTAAAATTCAGTATTAGTGTAATTCGTAATTAATATTTAATTTTGTTACTAACTAAAGAAACACCATTAAAATAGTTCATTTGAAAAATTACGTCTTTAAATTATTGTGAAGAAAACACTTAATATTTCTAGAATGCATAAAAATAACAAATTGACTGTTTCTTTCAAAAAGAAAGATACCACTGGTAATGCAGAAATATTTTTTTTTTGCATATTTTGAGGGAAGGTTTTGAAAAGTATGCAGTGTTGCTGACCCGGGTTGCCAACACCGTTTTTGAAAACTAAAATTCAAACGGGAAAATAAAATTTAAACGGTGAAACTAAAATTCAAACGGGCTAACTGAAATTCAGACGGGAAACTAAAACGTTTGTAGGAGGACCTTGGTACAGTGGTTAAGGTCTTTGCCTCAGGAGTAGAAGGTCCTAGGTTCAAATCCCAGTAGGGGACCGTGAAAATCAATTATCCGCTCTCCCTAGTCTGTGTTACAGGCCTTGTAACTGTATTACTTCTATAGAGAACAAACTACCGGGTACTATCAGCTAAAGGTGCCACTTGGTAACAACCTCTCTGAGTTTCACAGCCTCACCCGGCCCCAATCCCACGAGTTCTTTAAAACCGAGTCTGTGACAAAAATTAGCTCTCCCAAGCCCCATGGCTGCATCTGAAAGATGCGGGGCAGATGATCCATGACAAAACACCTCGCTACAGTCTATACTATTCCGATAGGGTAATTCCATGTTGCGTAGAACAATGAACTGTCCTGTAAATGCCAGCGTGCTATCTGTGGTGCCCAGTGTCAGCGTGCCAAGTTGGAAAATAGTTTGAAGTAGATGATGAGGGACATAGCTGAGAGAAAATTCGGTATGATTCCCTATGGATTCCCCAGGTCAGGGACAGTTAAAAGTAAGGGGCTATCCTGCTTAAGAAGACCATGCAAACAGTTTCTGTTTCTCATAACAACGTGCAAATTTACATGACAGCGCAATGGATAGGTCATTTGATGTGCGATTCAGAAATACCACCGCTACAGACCATGGTTGGAACGATGGGGGCTTTACGAGGCCCCGTATGCCTCGCAATTGTATGTCTTATTAACCAAGTGTGTGCTAAAGGCGGTGGACAATGGCTATATAAAATGTCCATAGGTTATGCTTTATTTGAGAGGCTCCAGAGTTATAACCAAAATTAGTATTTCTTTGTTTATTTATACTACCAAGTGTGTGTTAAAGCTGTGACAATCGCAATATACAGTTATAAGTTATAATTTTGCTTTATGAGATACCTCCAGATTGATAAAAAATTGTCATGTCCTGTTATTTATACTACTAAAGTGGTGTTAAATGGTAGATAATCACTATCTGACAATATTTGTTTTTTCAGCCCTTATGCTGAAGATATCTTTTAATTTACAACACCAGGTGTGTTCATATTTAATTAATTTTTATTTTATAAAATTCAATTGTGTTTTTTAATGATTACTAAGTCTAATAGTCATTGGATTGCAATTTTTAGATAGTACGTAACCTGTCAGTGTACTCTCAATAAATAATTATTCTGGTATGCCCACCCTCGTACACTACTGTTCCAAATGAAAAATAAAAACCGAATTATTGGAATTATAATAATAGTACTTAAAGATGTAGTAAAGGACCTAAAGGATTTTTTCACAAGCAAAATATTATAAGCTATCAATATT
>JAMKCH010009157.1:0-49866 GCA_023653785.1 Ophioderma brevispina
ATCATTGTCGCCCTTACGGACACTCCAATAAATTGTGTACAACATGGTTTACAACAATTTTTAATATCACGAACGGACGGACGCTGCTCATTTCCATAGTCCCCCCGTTTTCGAACTTGTTCGGCGGGGGGAACGGGCATGATGGACCCAATGTTGCATCTATGTTCAAGTTTGGTTCCAATTGGAACTCCCACTTTTCCACCTATCTTACAATGACTCACATGACCTTTGACCTTGGGATGTGGACCTTTGACCTCATTAACATATGAGGGATCCAATGTTGCAACCTATGGTTTCAAGTTTGGGTTCCATTGACTTCAATTTTCAATTTAGGTCAATTTAGCAATTTTTTCACGCTATCTCATATGACCTTTACCTTGGTATCTGAACCTTTGACCTCATCAGCCAAATCCGGATCCATGTTGCATCTATGACTGAATTTGGTTTACATCCATCAAAGTATGCGGAATTACAAGCAAATGTTACCCCTTTTTCACAACACCAGACATCAACAACAACTACAGTGGACAAGTGATCCTATGTGTCTTCCTACCTATAGTGCAAGTGACACAAAACAGTGGGGTTAGAGATAGCTGCATCTTTTGGACGCCCTGATACCTTTGTATTCAAAATCTGTGAACACCCCATATGGCCAGGCAACCGACAGCGCATGAGAGCCTGGGGAGAAGCAAAGAAGAGGGTTTGAATATGACCCTATGGGCACATTCTGGAACATTCCTATATGAAACTTGGGTCAGGGGGTTCCTTAATTGACCAAGTCTGTATAAACTTGGATTCTTTAGTCCAATACCCAAATTATATTGTGTCAAAAAAAAAAAAAGCTATGAGTTGAAAAAAATATTGGGCGAGACGCAGTAGCGAAACCAGATCCAATTTTTCATTATAGGTTTTTTTTAATTTTTCTCCCCTTTTTTCTATATTACTATACACATTTTCATTTCAAACTTTAGCTTGGCCAGTTCATGACTTAGGGCCAAAATCAATGACGATTTATCGCACGATCTGATGTTTTATAGAGATATCAGTTTGTAATTATCTCCGTCTTCGTGGCGGCGCAACAAAAAAATTGTTTCAACTTCAGATTTCCGCTAGTTGCTCTTTGCCTACAAAGACTCGAAGTACAAGTTCATGGCCATGCCACTGTACTGACAGTGACAAAACTGGATCAAGAGCGATTTACCTTATAACTCCATGATTTAACGACCTGAAAATCGTTACTCCAACATCGTACTCCCCTTTGTGGGCATATCCACACCTTTATACATCCTTTATCTTGGAAATCTACTCCCAACACAGAAGAATTAGCCCATCGCGCAGGTAAATAAAAACGCGTCCGTGGACTGATTGAAGGGTCGTCGAGTGCCAAAATGTGTAAAACACTATGTTCAATACGGAAGAAATCGCAATCTCATCATAGTGCGCAGTTCTCACTCCATAGAAAAACGTTTGTGCACAATTGCACTCGCAGTGTAGGGCTTGGGCCAGCCAGACCCAAAAGGGTGTTCAATACCGAAGGGTAGCAAATTCTAGCAATGCTTTTTTGAAAAGCTACAGGTCTCTAGTGTTATAAATGCCCAATGCCTAGGGTAATTCTAAGGATATCTTAGAGTCTCAGATTCAGTCGGTTTTTGAAGAGTGTGCAAATGCTCTATTATCAATTGATATCACAATATGGGGATAACAATAAAACATGATTTGGTTAATTAAATGGCTTGTACATTGGCTTGCGGTACTCTACCTATTAGTTTATTAATGTTTTTAATGGAATATGCCGTTTGAAAGCATAAATATTCCCTTGAAATTCCAGTTTAAAAGCATTTTTGATACATATAACGGCATGGGAAATATTTTTGTATCTTAAAATGAAAAGAATTGCATTTTAAAAACACATGGTTTTATTTATGGTGACCTTAAAATAAAATACAAATTTTTACAAGATATTTCCTTTTTCCTTTCCCCAACTGAGAGCTTATCCCCCAACTGAGAGCTTACCCCACCCCCCCTCCACCCCCCCCCCCCCCGCCGTGGTAATTAATCACATATTACTAGTAAAGAAACTAATCACAAACAAGCCATTTCCACTACAAACATTTTGGTCAACCACTTACAACCAAGAAAATGCCTCCAAGCTCCAATCTAAATACTTTAAACTATAGTGCATTCCCTTGTGTGACCTTTGACCTGTGTGACCTTTTGACCTCATATTTTTTCTGTTCGTCAGGTCGTGGTAATTTTGACCAAATTGGTGGTCATAAGGCATTTCTATGCAAGTGACCTGTTAGATGACTTGTGACCTTTTGGGTCACCTCAAAAACACTGCTAACGAAACATCCGACTGTCCTCCCCAACCTTAATGCTAACATCAGCCCCATATATCAAGCAAACGAACCGCATTGCTGGCATAACAAGACTCGTAGCAATCTCAATCCTGGTGGAGGCACTCCATTTGGCGGTGATGCGTATGTAAGAGTGTTAAGAGCCCCAATTTCATACAGTGTTGTCACCCAATGACCCCATAAATTGTTTTCGAAATACTACCCAAAGACCCCATATTTTTTTGAAAATTTTACCACTGTCTCCAAATACCCCCTATTTTGGGAGAACAAATATTGGAAAACGTTCACCCAGAGACCCCATTATTTGTAAAAAAAACAATTGGCTTCCAACAGACACTAAAAAAAAAGACCCATATATTTTTTGGAGTCCCTTGTCAACGAATTGTCCCCTTGGTTGGAAGCGCCACGCGACCAACCATATCCATTTCCTAAACTCCAAAAAAACTCAAAACAAGTTTGGATTTTTTTCAGACATGGTATTTTTCATTTATTGAAAATTAATAAAAGAAATCACACTTTATTGTATATGAGTGAAAAGCTAAGTTATTCCTCTGTATACTGACACCAAAATCATAAATTGGTGTCCACATGATTGAGTAACACTCATGTGAATACTGGTATTCAAAAAAGAAGTGGCCACAGTACAAACCTCAGTTAAAGAGCTACACAGTTTCACAGCTAAGATTAAGATTTTGCTTTTAAACCTGGGGCTTTGAATAGGGAAAATGCAAAGAGTGGTTTTCAGTATCTTCATCATGCCGCGAGTATCAAAGTTTCCAGAAGACTCGTGCCATGGGGCAATTGATGCTGGCATATCCCTGAATCAAATTCCTAGCCTATGTTGTAAGCCCCATTGCGTATCAAAATGGAAAACAAAATTCCTTGCAAACTGGTATGGGAGGTGAGACCCAGAAGCGGGTGACAGCACCCATGAAACAGGTTTATTACTCTCTGCTCTTTGGAATTGGAGATTGACTTCCAGAAATTGCATGCACTGTTTTTGGGCAGTATTAACACGAGTCAAACTTGATAAGAAGCCAGCCATGACAGGCCTTCACCATCAGGCCCGGTAAAGTTGGTGGTGTTGTCAACACCGGGTAGTGAACATAGGTGACCGAATTTCATGTTTTCAGATGAATCAGATTTTATCTTCGGAGTTGGATGAATATAGTTAAGTTTGGAGGAGACGTGGTGAACGTTTCCCTGTCTGTGGCCTTTTTTTGGTGGAGGCAACCCTGATAACTGGGAAGACAAACTTTTGTTATGGAAGGCACAATGCTGTCCGGTTTCTCGGGGGACGATATCTAAGTCCGTTGATATCTCTTAGTCCTCATCTGTACGATATGCAGTATCCACGACATCCCATCGTTGCTGATCGTTGGGAGGAAGGGTTAAAAATCAGTGAGCCTGCCATTCTTCTTATCGTGTCTAAACACTGTGATTTTCAATATGATCCCAGCAATATGGATACAACGTCTGGCCGCTTCACTTAATTCCGCAAGGTCCTTTGTTTGTGCATTGTTGTCCAGCAGTGGGCAGACCAGAGGTTTCCTTATCTGTGGGGTGCTGTCCACAACCACAGGTAGTGGAGTGTCCTGATCTGCTTCAGATAGCCCCACTTCTGTACGGAACCTTAGATCGGCCAATTCTAGTTCTCAGTCTGTTGAGCATTGCCATTCACCCAATGAGGATCATCTCCAGGTAACGTGGGAGATGCTCCTAGTCAATGCCAATAGATTTTACTTACTGGGTTATTGGCAAGTCTTTCTTCCACAAGGCGCCCCATGCCTCTTTTGAGCTCCTTAGAGACTGTTTTAAGAGATTGGACTTTGCTCAAGAAACACTCTCTGGATTTAAGGGCGATTGGCGTGGGTATCAGTTCCAGACATAAGGTTCTTCACATTAGATAATTGACAACTGTACTCTTGCATGCTCGCTACCTACGACGGATGTCTGGTGAGCAATTCCTGCTAGGATATAAGTTTTCCGTTGGTGTTGGACGGAGCATCCTGGATAAGACTCGGCAGAGGCGATTTAATATGCTGATCAGCTTCTTGGCATGGGTTGATCTTTCCCATCGGGGCAGCAAGTTCTCACAGGACATGAGTAGACAGGGGCAGTGCTGTCTATCTTAGGGTCTAGTGGGCGAGCACCCATTCTTGTGCCAGTGAGTTTGTTTCAAGAGTTTTGCGTGAACATACTTACTTTTCGCTTCTCGATTTGGTTTTATAAGAAAGATGCGGTCCAATAGACCTCCTAAGGTCGACCAGGGTTTCACAAGTGCTCCAGGGGTGTTGCCAGACCACTAACTTTAAAAAGCTTACATTTGGCTTCACGGTTTGGCGTAGATGGAAAGCACATACTGTGTCTTAGATGGATTTGCACATAGGTGGGTTTTTCCCCTCCTTCATAATAAGGAGTGAGTTCATCCAAAGCTTTGAGGTCCTCTCTCTTCAACCACTGTAAAGTCGGCATCCCCTTGTGCGCTCATTAAACCAAGATCGTCTGCATAGAGTGTTCCTGCACTCCTCGGTTGGTCGTTGGTATAGATGTAAACAGAAGAGGTGCAAGCACACTCCTTGAGCGCTACCCCTCGGCTCTTCTTTTCGCTCCTAGCTGAACAAAAGAACATCCTGTTGCCAGCAATCCTTCGGATAATCTCAGTCAGCGGATGCCTTGTATTTCCAGAATCTTATGGAGTAGGCATCTGTATAAAACGTTGTCGTATGCTGATAGGGTCGAAGAACACAGCAATCTCATCAATTTGGGCAAATTCCGTTTAACACCTAATTTTTGTTTCTTCAACAGTTTGGGTAACACAAACCTCTTTTTCTTTACGGTGGGGAATGCCCCAATCCCCCCCCCCTCGTCAAAACGTGGTGGTGGAGTGTTTCTCCCATCCCAGGATTTCCGCATGCTTAAAGCTATTTGTACTGTGTGAAAACTATAAGCTTCATTTGAATGAAAATCACATACGGACTAGAATATTTTACACTTTCTGATTGAACCTTTGACCTATTTCGGCTTAAATCCCTTAACTAAAGGTCCAGAAAATTAATCATGTACACTTTGTTAATCTCTTCTCAATTGGACATATCAGCAAGTTGGTATGTGGTTTAAATTGATTGAGCAGTTTTTCAAATTTTGCCCCTATATGACCACCCCACCAGATGACCTTTACTGCCCCATCGCTGGACATAGCTACTCATCTGAATTTCCTAGCATGCCTTTTGGTATATCCCCATGCATGGGTTGCCTACACACTTGTAACAAAATAATTTTTGTACCCTTTCTTAGTAGTGAAAAACCCTTCTGGCCCATGGACTTAAGGGTGCTGATGCCCCCCAAAATTGACATGCCAGGAAATTGTGCACACGCTAGGTAGGTACTTCCGGGGTACATAATTAGCCTTAATCTTGGCATTCACGCGGCATTATTCTCTAATTATTCGACGAACATGGCGGTGCCAGCGAGACTATCAAAGGGTTTAGAAGTAGTGGGTTCGTGTGCGCATGCGGCTTAATACGGTCTCGTTACCAGGGTGCCCAGAACATAAACTGCAATAGGAATGCGTTCTGTTTAAAATGAATATGAAAGTTAAGGGGATTGATCCAAGTGTGGGAGATTTGGACACCAAAGTTCAAGAGAGAGTTAGATTATGAGAAAGTGTCGTTTTTATTGGTTTTCCAGCCATGTGTATGGAATATAGGACGGAAGATTCTCAAAACATTAATAATGGTTGATATTGGGCCAACCTAGGATAGGAGGCAGGGACCCTGTTTATCTATGTAGACCGATTTCGGGAATCATCTTTACGGTTGTTGACGAGAGACTCCAAAGCTTTGGATGGAATCAATCCTATTAAGAGGAAACCACTATTGCCCAAATCCATCAAAGGACACAGCCATGGGGGCAACCATTGAAGGCAACCATCTAAGCAACCATGAAGCCAAACATCAGCTTAACGTTAACTGAGTCTGGAAACACCCCTTGAGCACTGCGACTTATACCCTCCCAGCTAACAATCGGACGTTTCTGAACGTTCTAAAAAAGTTCCAAGTTGGTTCTTTGGCCGTTTCGTAAACGTTTTTTGACGTTTTTTTGTGCAAGGTTTTGGACGTCCATGAACGTTTTATTATTGGACTTTTTTTAAGAAACGTTTTTTTAGACGTTATAAACCAATAAAAAACTTTTTAAAAACGTTTCTAAAACTTATAGAACGTCAAACATTTGATTAATTTGGGGGCCTATTAAAACGCAATTCCTCTGATCTCAAGACAAGGGAAAAAGCAAGTATCGTTACTATAGGGTGGAGGCTAGATCTAGTTGACAAAGGGAGTGGAAACCTACTACATCCAGTAAAAAAACTTCTTTACAACAAGTTCATTTGATCATCACACAAATTTACTCACTTACAACGTGTATTCAGAAGAGTTCAGAACGAACCAACACTTAACCAATCACAGCATCTCATAACTGACATCATCCTACAATAATATGAAGGTATTTCTATTTATATAGGCTGGACGTGTAGCTGGACGTTGTTCTTTTTTTCAAAAGTGAGTGACCTCTTAGTAACCCCATTTCATTACCATTTTTTTTGGTATTTGTTTTTTATTTTTTTTTTTTTTTTTTTTAGGGGGTTTTTTTTTTTGTTATTTGGTATTTTGTTTTTTTTTTTTTTTTTTTCATTTTTTTTTTTTTTTTTTTTTTTTTTTTTTTAAAAGGGGAAATTTTCCTGTTTGGAGGGTTTTTTTTTTTTTTTTTTTTTTCTTTATTGTAACTATAGTAAGAAAAGAACGGGAAATGTCCATGTTTCTACCCCATAGGGCTGTGCTGACATAATTAATGCACTTGATAAATAATCCATGGCTTAAATAACCAAGATAACTATAAGACACGTTTCTTGCGCATTTCGTTTTTCTATTTGTTGGTTTTTTGAGTATTTTGCAAAGTTATTAGGACATTTTTATTACATTTGGTAGAGTCATCCCGATATCTTAACATGTTACCCCTACCGTATAATGTTGACATAGGACGTTTTAAAAAACGTTTTTTTAGATGACGACGATGGATTAATAACGAATGAAAACCTTACCAAAACGTTTTACAAGGCTTATAATACAAGACGTAATAGACGAATCCAGAACCTAGCAAAAACGATTTATAACGTGTTTACAACTCTTTTAGACTAAACGAAATTGACCATCAAACCTAGCCCAAACGTTTTAAAACGTCATTTATCATAGTCTTATAGTGAGATTAAATATTGATGATAACCTTGCCAAAAAACGTTTTTAAACGTTCTTTCAAGGTCTTATAAACGAAGATGTATGTAATAGACGAAGAAAACCTTGCCAAACGTTTCTAAAACGTTGTTACAATAGTCGAAAGCCAGCTCCCCAAAAGGCCTCTAGAAAAGGTTGAGGTCTACATAGTGAGCCACAGAAGGTTTGAGAGTTGTTCTTGGTCAATTTAAGGGTGCTGATTTCGAATCTGTTATGTGTACTTTCATGAAATTGGGTTGAAAAGTCCTCAAATTTGCTATTAAAGTGACACTCACTGATTTTGAATAGTTATAGAATATATGTGATCTTAATGGCTAATATTATTAGTTTCAATGGTTACATTTAGTACCAATGGAGAAGTTCATTCATAGTTTACATAATCCTTATTCTTGGTGGCAGGAAATTTCCCGAAGAGTGTATTAAAGAGACTTTGACATCTTTATGAAGGAAATGCAAGAACATTTTTAGTAATTTGAGTAACAATATACCATCATGACTGAAACTTCCTGAACATATGCGGGAAAGGTATATCCAGTCACTGTGCTTGATGCAAACTTTCCTTATGTTGACCATGTAGTTGTGACATATCTAACACGTAAGAATAAAGAGGGCAATAGCAAATTTAAAATTACATGTACATCCGTTCTATCAATTAAATATCCAATCAAATCCTCAAAGTACTAAGCCAAGAATTATTCAAAGGTACCGATCGTCTTATAATTTGGCACCCCAAGCGACAAGGAAATAAGAGTGTAATCCGGGTATAAGCACCCACGGGGGGGGGCGATAAGGGCTACAGGAAGTCCACCTAAGTCCCCGCCAAGGGGGGCATCTCGATTTTGCGGCGGCGTGGTGGACGGTGCCCTCCGTCTAATGGGCCTGTGTGTCTCCTTCTCAAGTATCGCTCGATTACCGCCTTCCGCCCTCCGTTCCAAGGGGTTCGTCAATCCCCGCTTCCATTGGACGCTATGTCGAAGGAAACTCTTCCCTCCAGCCTCCAGAGTCTCGCCACACTGGTTTTGCAAGGGGGCGGTGATGCTATCATTTCTGATACAAGACGGCCTCTATTCCATGGCCTTCCTCCACGTCACCATGGTCTAAGTGGAGGCCTCATCCTTAATATTCAACGAGAGATTTTTGGGCCCCTTCTATCTTGTCATAATGCTTGCATTTCATATAGGAATGATCCCGCAGTGCGATTTTCTTACCCTGTATTTGCTATACAGAAATTCCTTGAAAGTGAAAACAAAGGCGATTTTGATTTGATTTCAAATAATAAAACATACATGAATTAGTTTTTATCCTAAGTAAATGATCATTGCAACTTTTTTTACCAAAGAATGATTACAGCTTAATAGCTTCACGTTTTTATATTTTTTGATAGTAAGTTGTACCTTAGTACCAACATCAGAATTTCCACATTTTTGAGGGACAACTGAGATGTGAAATCTCTCGCTGCACCCTTAACCTAAACTACATACGGCCCAGCGCTTTTGTATGGAGACACAAGCCGCCATGGCCAAAGTTCTTCAGAAAGTTTGGCGTGGCTTCTACCCTGATTTTCAAGACGCCTAGCTATCGTTCTACGCACAGGTCCTTGCAAAAATGGAGGGGAGGCTTAGCAGTTCAGCGTCCTCCCTTCGGTCTCTCTCGACGCCTCCAGAAACTCACTCGAGTAGTCCAGTTGGGTGTCCGAATTCCTGAGACTCTAAAGGAAACCATTTTCGTATTTACTTAGACGAGTGGCTTGATGGTAGTCCTTCATACTAGCGATTGGGGAATTTGTGCCGTTTGTCCGAGCACTAAGCTTTCTTAGACTAGTGATGTGAACCGTCGGCCTTGACACATTGCCGTCTCCACTATTTGGAAACCAGCCCTAGATGGGATGAAGCGGTAACATGACTGGTGGCCCGGTCTAATCTGGGAAATCGTCGGTGTCTCCCACAACCCAGCTTCCTTCTCCTGGGTCTGCTGGTCGAGCCTGATTGCGTCGTCTCGTATTGCAAACTATAGATGAGACACTCGCGGCAGATACACCATGTCTCTCTTCAGATCTCGTTCTCCCGAGATCTTTTTCTCAGACAGTCATGTAGGACGCATCCACGCAATTTGAGTCAAGGAGGCCAATTCAAGTCCACCGGTGCCTCAATCACCCTGATACGACATGCGTGGAAGTCGGGGTAGGGCTCACATCCTCTCTTTCCGGGTGTCGGGCCCTGGTCTGCGGCACAGCACTTGACACGCCAACACATAATGTCTTCGATCTTTGGGCTATCTGTGCTAGCCTTAGTCCCGTGGACCCCTCTCCCTTGCCAAGATGTGGTTGGACGTACCATCAACAAGGAGGGATTGACCACCGCTAACAACAGACCGGTAATGACAGAAGCGCAGTGAAGACGACGAGAACATAGTAGTTAAAAGACACAAGCACCGGACTTATGGATTCAATTAACTTCCCTCAGGCACAGGGGGGGGGATGCCGAGGTAGCGATGGAGGTTGGGCGGGAGGAGAGGGGTGGAGGATCTGCACCGTGGTGGGGTGTATTTTATTTTAATATTTTACGACTGGTTATGGTCTTTCGCAGCATATTTGATTGCAACCAAAAATGACAAGGACGCCATTACTCCAAAAGACATTCTTGGAACGCAAGTATTTTCCGGGGGTGATAGAGTAGTTTATTGTACCCATGGCTACCAGCTAACAAAATCAGATTGTTGGGAAATTATAATCGGGTTTTACACTTAACGACTCAAAGACATACTTTTTACAGGACTACATAAATAACAGCATGCGTAAGAGCAGGGGATCGAATGAGATCCACGAATCTCCCACAATCGCTGCCTAATGAATTTATTGAACAATTGTGGACACTTTTTGCAAAAGAGAAACACAATCCCTCTTCTAAAGAAGACAGAAAGCAGACCATGAATACCTGAACTATCACGCCGATTTGGCCAGCTCTATACAGGCATAATCCTGCTATGTTCGAGATATACCAACACAAGCCTAGATATTCGGAAATATTAATACCGGATCCGAGAAAGTAAGAGAAGTTGATCAAGCTCATGTAGTCCTATAACTACAAAGGACCGCGCCTCCAAATTGTCCCATCTGCTACTCAATCAACAAACAAGGGACTGCCCAGACAACCACAAATTAAATGCTTTTTGTGCAATATAACTTGGACACTTCCAAACAAAATGTCCACAGAGAATCGGCCCAACTGTGCTTTCCGATGTAACAAACGGGGTCATACTAGAACTCTGTAACCAGCAGAGAGATCGCATCCCAAAAATGAGACAGATATGCAATAGTGATGATCAACAGGCGTCAGCAAATCCCATCGCGGCAGACTACTCACGCTTCAACCATAGAAATACAGAAAACTCCACCGGAATAGTGAAGACCCTTGAACATCTCAACAGAATTGCTCGATAAGTGGTGTTCAGAGCCTTCTACAGTCCGTCCTCGCCGAGATCCTTATAAAAAGTTGAAGATTTGCTTGCTCTCGCACTTCACGCAAACCCTCAAAATACAACATTGTGAAATTCAAGACAACGAAGAATCGGCAGCAGATAAAGCTTGCAAATCGGTACACAACAACCTGACATAAGATCACACTTGCTCGGTGCAACAGCAGGATGTGTAGAAGAAGCCAACACAAAGCCAAAAGCATAAGAAGAAGAATTCAAAAAAGGAAGAAGAAAAGGAAAACTCAACGTCACCTGGGTGACAGACAGCCAAAAGAAGCGCAGGAGTTGGTTGAATGACAGAGTACGATCAGCAAATCCTGTGAGTCTACATCCTCTCATTAGTGCCTTATATGGAGGGTCCATTTTTGCCCTTCGACACTTGATTATCAAAACAATATGACTAAGCTAAAGAACTTATATCAGAAAAATCTATTGTGTCTAAAATCATTCATTAGATATTTAACATATTGAATGGAAGATAATATGTCCAACGGTTACGATTGATTTTGAGCACTACATACGTATTTGGCATAATAATTTTTTGTATCATGTATCTACCTACAATTGTAAATGGTAAAGTATAAAATGGTTAATTTATGTATTAGGAATGGTGTTTTGGTTTACGGATAAGAAAACGCGTACAACTGTTTTGGATTGGTTAAAACGAAAAAAGTGTGATGTCGCAATACTCAACGGAGGGCCTATTGTAATGAAAAGGATATGTCTGAATGGTCCACAGAATGGGAGTTTAATATTTGGAACCACGGTACAAATAGAAGTCGGGGGGGTGCTTTACATTATTAACCAGAAAAGCGCATTAAGGCAGAAGAACACTTTAAAGATAAAGATGGGCGATTGCTTGGAGTGAAAAAGCAAATCACTGATGAAACAATTAGATAGGATATTTATGCTCACGCTATCCAGGAACGAAAACGATATCTCGATTTTTTAAAACAAGCTTTTGCGAAACGAAATTATATTGGATTTAATATTTTAGGTGGGGATTATCGTTATGGATCCAAGATTGAGAAAATAGTAGAGGCCAACATTTGCCTATTTTAGCACTGATGTGCAAACAAAATTAAAGAAATCCGCTATGATTCTTGATCTTTGGATATATTGGCGGAAGAAATATGGAAATAAAAAACGTTTTACTGGAGTAAAAATCATAATGTAAACGACGTAGATTATTGTTTATATATACCTTGTTACCCTTGCAAAACCAATGTGGACAAAATAGACAGAATCCCACTTTTTTGGTTCTGACCATATGGCAATAGAAATGCATTTTCAAATACGAAAAAATGAAAAGGTTTTGGATGACTGGAAATTAAACAATCGTTTATTATAGACCCTATTTATAATGATGGTATAGAAAAAATAATCAATAGTAATCATATCTGAATAGAAAAGATCAACTTAGTGTCTATGACAATTATGGATTTTTTTCCAAAAATACAATAGAATTCTCCATGGATTTTGCAAGGGGTAGTAAAAAGGAAACAGCAAACACCATGCATTTTTGGAAGACAAATTGAAAAGGTATATGAAACATTATAGCCGAACCTGATTAATCACCGCATACCAGGTCATCTGACAGATAAAACAAAGTATGAATTGCTATAAACCATCACATATACAAGGTCTAATTATTAGAAGTAAGACACAATGGTCCGAAGAAGGAGAGAAATGTAAAGTCATATTTTCTGAATTTGGAGAAAAGAAATATAAACAAAAGAATAAAAACTCATGATAAATGATGGAAACAATGTGACAAATGAGGGATGACAAATCAAAATGCAATTGGAATTTTATCAGATTTATATAAGACAATGTTGTACTTCCAAAGATATGTTTGATAAATTTTTAGGAATGGTTAATATACAAATGTTATCTGAAGAACAAAACGAATCATGTGAGGGATTGCATGCAACAAAAGAAGTGAAGAATGCCTATACAAACATAGCAAATAAGAAGAGTCAGGGTGTGACGGGGTTAACGCAGAATTTTTTAAAGCTCACTGGGGTTTATCGAGGCAACTGGTGGTAATTCTTCAATGAAGCATGTGAAATGGTGAGCTTTCATCAATCCACCGCGTGGATGTTATTACTCTAATCCCAACGGTAAAGAACTTTCCAAGAAATCAGCTAATAGCTGGAGACCAATGACTCTCTTAATATAGACTACAAAATAGCAGCAAAAGCATTATCACCAAATAAATACTTTTTACCTTATAATCATGAACCGATCAAAATGGGTTTTCCCTTCCCTAATAGAGGAGCTAATTTAAGTATAAAACGGTTTAATAGAAGGACATTTTAGATACACAGATAAAATGATATTGAGGGAGCAATGATATCATTGATTTTCGAAAAGCCTTTTGATACAATCAAAAGAGATTTATTTTGTCTTCGTTGAAACATTTAACTTTGTGGTGACGGTATAAATTACATGGATAGAAAGTTCTAGAAATACATGAGTTTGTAATAGTGCAGCAAGGTCATATGTGCAGCTTCTTTCCCCCAGATGACAGGTTTAAGACAAGGTGCAATTTATCACCTTTATTATTTTTTTTTTTTTTTTTTTAAAATAAGTAAAAATAGACAATCGGTTAAATACATGGTATACAACTACCACTGAGGCGATTTGAAAAAAGGAAGTAAAAATAACTCATTGGCAACGACACACCTATTTTGTGAGGGACGATCAATGTCTCAAAAATGTAATAAATATTTGAATCTTTTTCAGAGGTATCAGGGTTATATCTAACAAAGCACAAGTGTGCTGTTTGATAGGGCCTGTCAGAACTTAGATAAAGATTTGCAGGTAATAAATTGGAAATTTCAACCCAATAACAATGTAAAAATTTTAGGAGTGGAGTTATCCTTGCATTGACATAGAAAAACTATCTGTAAACTGGAACCAAGATGGAATTAAAGATTATAAAGATCGATCATAGCATGACACTGAGAAATCTTACAATCTGGTGGGAAGATATTAATAATTAAAAGCTTTTTTAGCTTCAAAATTGTCATATATTGATCTATAATGACCCGCCTTTTTGGATTTCATAAATCGTATCACAGCTTATTTTTCCAAATTTGTGTTGGAGGTTCTGAAAAGTAAAAAGACAACATGGCTAACGATTCCAATTCGGGGTGGTTCTAAACATGCTTCATTTAAAGTTCTTTTTGAACTCATTGAAACTGATTTGGGTAAAAAAGCTTATTCATCCCCCAAAATTAGTGCATGGCAAAATTTCCCCGATTTTTATTACAGAAGACTTACTTAGATATAATCTATTTTAAATGTAACTGGATTGTAAGATATAACTGAATCTGTAAAGTCACTGATAGATAAAAGGCTACCTTCTACCGGATTTGGATAAGTTTGGTTACATACAAATACCCATCACCACAACATGTTAAAACTGTGGGGAGCAGATAATTTGAATAAGAGAATCATGTTGTAGAGGCAAAACACTTTACTTTAAGGAATGGGCAAACTCGGCATTTATATCTTTCAGATTTATCAATGAAAGGCAAATTTGTTTCCCGTTGATGAAATAAAACATAGATTTAACATCAAATAGCGAATGCTGTATTCATACATAGTCTTAATAAACAATTCCTATTATGTGGAATAATAACAAGCCTGAAAACATTCTAACTGTATATATAGTGTTTTAATGAAATGAGTCTATACACGAAATCGTGTACATCAAAAATTCATCGGTATGCAATGATTTCCAAATAAATCAAAACCAATTTGTTAATCATGTTGGAAATAACTGAGACCCATCAGTTTTTGACGTGGGAACAATTTGGACCGCAAAATAATCCCAACATAAAAGAACACGTCTTATGACACGGAATTGTAAAATTATTAGTAAAATCTACCCCACAAAAATATTTCGCCACAAAATAGATAAAGAAGACAACAGTATTGTGAAACTTGTAATGAAATAGACTACATCGAACACAGTTCGTTTATCATTGTAAGAAATTAAAGGGTGTGGTCAAATATGTATCTCAAAATTTTTAATAGACATCTGGTACAGTCATAATGTAGATTATTTGGTTACCAGCCACAAAACAACGGACTAAAAAATATATTAATAAAATACTCAGTGTTTGTGAAATTAACAATGAGCAATACCCGATATGGAAAATATCCCGATTTGCTAAGTTTTATTCATTTCATTTCGAATTACTACTGTACAAAATTGCAAAATTCTGAAAGCATGTACTTTCATATGTCCACTAAAGGGCATCCTCGTACGCGTAAGTTCGTTCCTAAAATATTTAACTAGAAGGTTGAATACTGGTTATGAAAGAAAATGTATGTTCTGGTGTTAAGAATGAGAAAAATTATTTAAAATTAAAATTAATCATAGAGTTTTTTTTTACTTTTTTTATTTTTTGAAGAGAAAAATTAATTTGTGTATATCTGTAATTAGTTAAAGTTTGCAAATAAAATACAAAAGATAAAAAAAAAACAAGGAGGGAGGGTTAGGAACACTCGGCCTTCAAAGAAGTTCTCCCGGCCTCCATGGTGTCAGTGACTGAAAACAGGC
The DNA here is from genome assembly GCA_023653785.1 of Ophioderma brevispina. NCBI lineage: Eukaryota > Metazoa > Echinodermata > Ophiuroidea > Amphilepidida > Ophiodermatidae > Ophioderma > Ophioderma brevispina. The sequence continues at coordinate 15,696 of JAMKCH010009157.1, forward strand.
TGAAGGCCTTCCCATGTCCCAGGATCCTAGGTGGGAGCATAGCTCTGTTGGAGTGGTAGCTCCTTCCATCGGTTAGCCGCATAATCTTTGAGATGGGGTCTATGGTCGATACGTGGACCTTTCAAAATGAGATGGGGTCATCCACACCCTGCTACTACTCTCGAGCCCGGATCACCCCGGTATTATGGGCGAGATACACTGGCGGCGGGTTGGTCGGGCGTATTGCCTCCGTCTTCCCCCAAGCTACTAGGATTTCGGCGAGTCCTCAAGAAGGTGGCTCAGTCCACTAAGTGTCTGGTCCTATTGGTGGCCCTTTCTTGACCATCCCACCTGTGCTGTGGGTCCCAGGGTGTTGATCTTGTAGGGTAACCGACCCTGTTTTCAATGCGCGGGGACCTGATAAGTGGTCCGCCAGCCGATCCAAGCGTCCCAGGTTGCACCATCCACGCTTTGCCATCTGTCTGGTGGATTTCCGCAGACTATTCTCATGCCGGTCCACCTCTCTGCTCAGGCAAGGTGTGAGAATTTTACGATTTTTGACTTTACCTCCTCCGTTACAGTATTTCATGCCAATCAGAAGAGCAACCCCGTGTCCTGCAACCTTAAGCAATTGCATTTCCTTACAGAAATCTTTCATAAGGGGGTAGTAGTGTCCGACTGTCGGGGCTTAACCGCACGACCATCTACGAGCTTTATAGGGTTTTTGGGATGGCATGACGGTTTCCGCAAGCCGCTTTCCTGACCATCCTAGTAAAGGGTATTTTCTTGGTCTCAGTAACTCTGTTGGGTAACCTTGTTCCGGCCGATGGGACTTGTCTCGGTGCTACACTTCCTTGACCAAAAGATTTTGAACCCCTCCATGAGCTTAGTCTCCTGGGTCCGAACATGTACGATATCATAGCGTCGGAACGAACCCCTGCCTGAAAGTGTACTGTTCATTGGTTCGTACTCTGTTGGGTAACCTGTTCCGAATGGGACTTGGTCCTCGGGTGCTACAATCCTTGCAACCAAAAGATGTTGAACCCATCAGGAGCTTGGTCGTCCTGGGTCCGTTCCCGAAACTAATGAACGTAAAGTTCATATTACGCATAGCTTAAGATTTGGTTACGACATGGTATAGCGTTCCTGACATGTACTTAAGATAGTCGTAATGTGCGATTTCTATGTTCTAAACCAGTAAACCTACGACAATATTACTGTTACAATAAACAGTCGAGTTAAAAAGGCATTCATCATTGATTGGGATTAAAATTGGCCTCTGTCTGGGTGCACAAGTCTGAGACCACGTTTGCGATGTTACCATGTGTCTATTCTCATCAGGTATGAATGATTTTTTATTGTGTGGTTCTATAGAACTTAACACGTATTAAAACCCGCGGACAGGTCGCTTGATTGTCGCAAATTTGGGTTTGATTCGTTCGTTTTTTTGTTCGCGTGTATGTTTTAAACTCTTTTCAATATATTTTTATTGCTTCACGTAGCTCCTGTGTTCACTTTTTCATCACCGGTTATTAATTAATTATTAGTATATAAATGTTTATTAATCGTAGCTATTTCGTTAGTTATATCTCTTATATCTCTGGCGATGAGATCTGTTTTATATTTTTCATTCCTGTGACTATGTTTTTTTTAAATCGGAATTCGGGGAGGGTCTTCAATTATATAAATATAATTTACAACTCAATTCATGTTAACATGTACTGTACTACACCATAAACGTTTAAATTTAATTTATGCAAGATCAATAAATACTAACTGCCTTGGCACATGCTCGTATTTGTAAAGTTGGGTCTCATTAAATATAACAGGGCCTATAATAAAAGGATGTGTATAATGGATTGCTTATTTAACGGACAAACACGTGAGATATTTGACATTTTCAATGCACGATTTATTATGCTGTCTTTCATTTCTCTGATTCCTTTGCATGGAGACACCCACAGCAGCCAGCTACTCCCGCTGTACATGGATACACCAACAATCAGGTCTGCCCTGCAGCCATTGAAAGACAGACTTTGTACTTTCGCATTTTCCCATGAAAAATCGAAGACCGTGGAGGATTTCTTTTTGTCTAAAACGGTTCCTTTTATACCACTTGAAAACAAAAAACCGTTCAAACAAAAACGGCTACCGGTCAATATTTTTGTTTTTAAACCTACTGAAAGTAACCCCGAATATCAAATTTCCCCAGGCGCCCTAACTAAAGTCTGTGCAGAGACTCTTAGTGAACAATGACACTCATAAACAATCAGCTCCAGCGGATGTTGTCGGCCTGCTGGTGGGAGAGGGGTGGTATTCCTTGGGACTGTAAGTGGCCCGCGTACATGAGGCTAGCGTTTCCAAAGTGGACGGAATGTAAACAAATGATATTACAATTGATGTCAATCCCGGCAGTAAAGATATGGTTTCTTGATCTGGATCAAGTAATATTTTTTTTATCGGTCACCAGAATTTTTGTATCTAAATTTGCAGATTTAAGAAAATATTACTTGTTCAATAGGGTCAAGTTGGTCTGATAACCCTACACAAAATTATTTATGGTTTTCCTTAGCAAAACAGTTATAGGGTTTTATATACTTGTCTGGCTGTAAACCTTGATGCTACAAGATGCTACCCAACCCTTACTCTAACAGCGTTATCATCCCTTATGTCGAATTGATATCCCAAATTATGTCCCCCTTAACTGAAATAACCCTACGTTTTTATGCAGGTGTTGACAATTTAACATATTGTAACTCATAATGCCTTCCAATCAACTTGGGGGAAGGGATCACTAGTCAACTTTGGAAGTAACGATGAATGTGCTGAAAACTCGATGTCTTTACACAAAAGAGGCCTATTTTATTTAAAAAAAAAAGAAATTTACTTTTTACATTGTGAGAAAATTTCGACAGAGATTATAGGCCTACAACTTATTTAAAATTATTTTTGAAAATCTGTCATTGGTGACAGCTGAGCGAACAAAAAAACCAAACCCAAAACATCTATATACAACACCTACACCCCACCCATACACAACCCCCCCCCCACACAAACACACACATACTCGCACACCAAAACAAGACAAGAGTGACCCCCGGGTCTCGAACATGTTCAAATGGTTGGAATAATCTCGTACACTCTCTCCCAGCCTTCCATCCCCTTTTCCAAATAAATCACGAATACTAGCTCGTCCAAATGTCCATGGGATATCAACTTTTAGCTTTATAGGCAAGTCTCGTCAACTCTCTGAGTAGACGTTGAAATTTGCGTAACTTTACGATAATCCTGCGCTAATTTAATTTTCACAAGACCTCATGAAAGGGTGGAAAAGCGTACGTGCTAGTTACGATACGACAGACGTAGATTTTTTCGTAAGTTTTGAAAGAAATCTTAAGTTCATACTAATTTCGGGAACGCAGTAAATTCGTAATTGTGAACTTTACGCAAGTTGCGATAGTGATGCTATCGTACGACCACGTTCGGAGAACAGACCCCTGGCGTTTCTAGAAGACCTCTTCTCGGTGGCTTTCGCTGATGCCGAATAGGGTGTGAGCCCAAGTTCCCTTGCTCACTGATGCAGTACCTGCTTCCGCTTTGGGCGGGGCTAGGTACCTCTTCTTCCAAGACAAGGTTCCTAAAAACAAAATTCTTTACCTACCCGAAAGTGTGTGTTCTGTCCACGATTACACCAGAGTTGCATGCCACTCATAGGGCCATGGTGCTCGGTTTAGGGCCTTGAGCGGTATCTGCACCGTAGAGGAACATTCGTACGCCAAACAACTCCAGCTTTACCCCTCCGTGTTCCTGCACCTAGACACAATCAGCCACTGGATTACCTCTTCATCCGGATGCGCATAAGAAACAAATATCGCCTTGCAGCTCTTTAGTCAGGGCGCAATGAATGTTCAAGCCTCCATCCTCATGCATGGCATTCTATATATGGTCCTCCATTCCCACCATTTTGACAACGTCGGATGGAGTTCGCTTCCACCTTGCAAAAGACTTAAACGGGTGTGTGGTTAAAAAAACAGGATGTGGGAAACTAAGAGTTGTGTAAGGCCCTCTGGCTAGCGCCAGGTGTCCTTTTCATAATAGTCTGTGGTACAGAACCTTGTTACTGTTTCCTCTATGGGAAGATACATCTATACCGGATACTATCACTAAAGGGACCAACCAACTTTCTGCGAACCTCTCTGAGTGCCTCCCCCCCACACCCTAACGGACTTTAATAAAACCGAGTCTTTGACCAAACTATTTCAGAAGTGAGAGGGCGATATTTACCTACACACGATTTGTTTTCTCCACACGAAGGTTTGCTGGAAGGTGTACTCTGTATTAGAGACATGTTTATTGCTGAGAAATGGGAAAGGATAAACCACTTCATATTGTGCCCTAGTCCCAACTTAGTGATGTCTTTTTATTGAATTATGTTTTGATGGCCAAAGTATATTTTAATTATGTATAAAATTAAAAAAAGTCAAAGTTTGAAAGTAGGGCATGCGTCTTTAATGCTATAGTTGTAACTTGTTGCCCCTTTAATGAATCCCATTTGGGATTCCTTACAGGCAATCATAAGTCTAGACCATAGCAATTCATAGTTGAATCATAACACAATAATTGAGCTCTTTTAATTTTTTTTCAGTTGAAAGGCTTCAAAGTCTTTGATGGACGATTTAAATTGGATATGTTTAAATCAAGGAGTGCCCGCTTTAATGCACAAATTAAAGGCTTTATCCCTTAATGTATTTTGGGATGTTTGGACCACTGGGATAACGTATAGAAAAAAAAATCATGTCTCCCATTGTTATTATTTTGTTAAGCTTTGTACAAAGAAAATTTGAGATTTTTAAAGTAAGCGAATGCCCCTTTAATGCAGTTTTTTCATTTTATTTCCGCTGTCCTGATTTTTTTTAAACACATAGCAATAGTTAAGCATGTCACAGTTGACAAATATGAAAATATGAGCTGTTTTAAAACTTTGAACTGCCAAAAACTAACTCCGATATATATTTCCAAATCACGGAGTGCCCCTTTAATGGAAATTTAGGAACTTTCCCCACTTTTATTCCGAAAGGACACATACGATATTTGGAATCACACCCAAAATTTACCAAAACCGTTCTACACTTCTGGTGGTCTCCTGTGTAGACCCCTCAAATTTGCACCCCTGGCTCTCCAACTAAGGGTCTTATAAGACGTAATGATTACGTTGCTGGGATACCGTCTTGGTAAAAACTTTTGTAAACGGTTTTTGGACGTCCATATAACTGTGCTTAATTTGCGGCAATGTTTATTCAAAACTCTTCGACGTTTCTTACACATTTTTTTTTACGTTTATTTAAGACTAACGGTAGCGGACCTACTACAACCGTTTTGTGAGCGTTTCTTAAAGACGAAGACGTAGCGTACCTAACTAATAAAAAACGTTTTGTAACGTTTTAATTAAAGACAAAGACGTATCGGACGCTAAGAAACGTTTTGTGAACTTTCTGAAAACGTTTTGTGTTTGCTGGGCTGTCTACTAAGTTACCTGGCCACACTAATAGCAATGATGGATGCTTGCCCCATATCCTTAAGATCACTAGCCTGGACCTGTTCTACCATGTTCAAGTATGCCTGCCTCTATGTGACAAGATAACCCAGCCAAGAAGCTTGACCAGAAGCTCCACTAGGGATCATGCAAAAGTGTAGCGAGCATGCACGAACGTAGCTGCCACGTATCTAATGTGAAGCCCCTATGTCCTTACCTGCTGCTAAACTCCTTAAATCCAGAGAGTTTTCTTCAGCAAAGTTACCACTTGTAGTAGGCAGTCTCTAAAGGAGCTTAAGAGTAAGAGAGTTAATTTATTGAAAGAAAGACTCACGCAAGTAACTCTACTGGTTTGAACCCAGTGAGCATCTTCACCTGGAGCCAACTGCTCATGAGCTGAATGTGGCGATGTCTCAACAGAAATTGAGAACTGGAATTGGCTGAGTCTAAGGTTTTTTTCCCTGCAAAAATGAGGCTACCTGGAAGTATAATCAGGATATATTGTGATTGTGGAACACACCACATGACAATGGAAACATAGCTTGTCTGCCCACTGTTGTTCAACAATGCACAAACAACATTGTCCAAATTCATGAAGCAACCATATGTTGAACCTTTCTCTGGCTACAGCATATTTGGAACATTGGTTTGGACATAAGAAGAACAAAAGTTGATGGGGACCAAAAAATAAAATTAGAACACAAATAACATGGTGGTGATGAGCATGCCCCCACAACTAGATCATACAAGTGGGAAACACCTCCACAAAATTAGAAGAGAACAGGGGCAGTGAATCAAAACTTTAATATATTGGATAAAAAAAAACACTGGATTCATTGTCAAATGAGATCCCAATTAGAAGAGAACATGGCATTGCATCAAAAAACTTGACATATGGATAAAAAACCATGGATTCATGTGCAAATGAGCATCTCAATACAAAATAAATTGAATACATTTCATTTGAAGCAGTAATTGGGTTTTACAAGGAGATGCAGCGCCAGTAGTCATGGGCGACCACCAACCCAAGTTGAAACGTATGGAATATGTGTTGAAGGGTTAGAAACTTTACACTGAATTTGCCAAATGAGAATTAATGGTATTCATTATCAAGCGTTCATGGGGTTTGAATTGTCTGAAGAGTTTGAGGGGAAGGTGGGGGTGCATCAAGGTTCTGTAACTGTCACCGTTAATATTTGCGGATTGTGTTGATGAGGGTAAGAGCAAATCCAGGTGTGAGTGTGGGGAAATAATTCTGGAAGATGTACGAAGATGAATGAGAGTGACACCAAGATTGGCAAGAGTTTTTGTGTGGAAGATGTGAGAAAAGAGATGGAGGGAGTGCGAACAAGTGGAAAGTTGTGTGATGAGGTGGAAAGTTGTGTGATCGGGGCTTTCTAATCGGGGAATGACAGTTCTTTACCAGGGAGAGAGTAAAGGAAAATGGTGGATGCGAGGTGGCTATGACAGCAGAGTTAAAGGGATAAGCAGCGATTAGCGAGAGATCGAAAAATGTGGAAATGAATTTTTGAAACAATTTATAAATCAGGGATAAGTTGTGTACAATTCCCTATAACTGCTTTAATGTTGAAACAAAACACCAAATGAAGTATTGAGGAAATTTGTCAACCGTCTCCCGAAAATAGACATACAGAGACGGGCATCTCAAAATCTGCATAAAACAGCTTACACCAGTACAAAATAAACAGATTAATAAGGTTGTGTTTGAGGCAAAACTGATTATCAGGGTGCACCATCTAATGCTGAAAATCTGTGATATTCACCAGGAAAGGATTTTTTGATCTCAACTCAGAAATTTGATACAGCACGTATAGAAATTACAGAATCAGAGAAAAAGTACTGCCTGTCTTTAATACACGATTTCAAGCCAACCATTGCAGTATGTTCGCATATCCATGCCGAACAAAAAATATTAAAAAATATGAATTTGATGATTTTCGATGTTCTGAATAGCAAATCGTGCTAATCCCGTTAAGTGGGGGGGACGTTTAAAGAAGTGCGAGAGTTGACTACACAGGAAAAGATTTCCTTTGGAGTGAAGGAATGGCGTATAAAAGTTGTGTAAATCGGGGAGTGTGAGAAAATGGTTGAGCAAAAATGAGATGGGAATTAGGACAGTGAGAGCAAGGTGTGGTTGTGAAATTATGGATAGGAAAAAGTGAGGACTTGATGCAGATGGGGGTTTGGGAAAGTGGTGGATCAGTTGGTGAATGGATATGGATGGTGTAAGGTGCGACTCCAATTTGTGTACAGTACATCTCATGTGGGGCTTACGGTCAGTGCTCATACTGACCAAGTTTGGAGATTTTAGCACTTCATTTGTGGGGCAGAAAAAATGAATTGTATATTTTCAAAGAATGCCCGTTTCCTATCGGCTCACATGACCTCGGTCACCCCACCTGTGTACCACTTCATATGGGGCCTTGAATCAGTGCTTACTGACCAAAAGTTGGTTGCAATTGCCCAGCATTTGGACGGAGTAGCAAAATTCTACAATCCCCAGACTACATAATACTACATAATTACGGTTCACTGCATCAGAAATTTGGCATATAACTTTCTTTTTACTACTTTAACAAATGCAATTCATCACCATTTCAAACCTCAATGTGGACCTACTTCGCAAGATGTACCCATTGTGACGTATATTGCAAAACCTTAATTGGCGCATCACACAACGTATTGTCTAAAAGCCATTCATTCAGCATTGTATAATGCATTTCAAGTATAATCCCGTTTCAACTTTTTGCGTATCTGGTCACGTCATAATTTTAAGTCACCCGGTAGATTGCCATTTTGGGTTTGTTTTCACATAGGGATATTTTTGCGCAACGCTACACATACAACATATTTGGTTGGCGCCATATTTGTTACTTACAGGTTGACTTGCTATTTTGTCATTTTAACATTGTGACCGTATTTAAAATGTATTTTTTTCGACATATATCTATTTAAATACAATTTGGTCCAGTTCAATATATTGGAAATTTCACCTTATTTTGGCTGTTTTTCAACTAGGGTTTTAATGAAATGTTTTAAGATTACATTATCGAGCAAATTAAGATCACAAAATCTTCAAAGCTGTGTTACGCGACACACACTTTGCAAATCGTCACTAGTTCCGAGAAAGGGCCGATGAAGAATAATAATAATAATAAACCATATTTGTGAGTGCATAAACAAAATTAACATCTCAATGCGCTGAGTGGTGAGAACAATGGAATGAAACACTCAAGAGAGATTACACTGGGAAGGCAATGTTAATACGTGGGTTTTGCGCTGACTTTTGAACTGAGCATATATTGGTGACTTAACGGATGTGGTTGGGGAGGGCATTCCACAGTATTGGGGCAGCCGAAAGTCCACTCACCATAGGTCTTTGTAGGGAGGCAACACTTGTTAGCTACCCTCAGACGCACTGTAATGAATTACACAACACATACCGAAATAGCAATTTCGTTAGTCTGTGCTCTGAACAAGCTCAGGGCCAAGAAAAAGGTATTTTGAAATCTCTGGGTCTGTCTTTAAGAATAAGTCTAATTCTTGACTCTACCTATACCATTAACATTGTGTCCCCACTACTTAATACAAGACAACAAGACACACACAACTACATGATACTTAGATGGCAAGGATTATTTTATTTTGTGGATCAAAATTTGCACATTTTTCACATCTTGAATTCATGCTCACAGTATGGCACTGGAGCTTGGGCTGTAATATGAGGTGTATATATTTATCAGTATATATGGAAATACCAAATGGGATTTCAATAACAATATTCTAAATTTTAGTTTTACATGGTATAACTTACCATTTCAACAGATTTAATATAACATGGTCATCATAAATCACGTACACATGATTATACAAGTAAATACATGCACAATGCCGATATCGAAGCGTACTACCAAGACTCAAAGATGAACAATACAGGTTTCGCAGCTGTTGGTGCCCTATTGCTGGTTTGTGCTCAATTTTGGGTCAAGTTACAAACCAGCCAAATTCCATTGCTGGCTGTTGTATGTTGACACAAAATTTTGCCAAGTCAGTAAAAATTGCAGTCAGTCTTACTAGTGCTTCTATTAAAAGAACAGCATTTTACCATTTGGCATATAACACCCCCCCCCCCCCCTTTAATATCACAAGTAATCATTACATAGAGTCTGCGCTCAGTCAAGAATTTCACATCCAAGACCTGTATAGGATTTGCAGAAATTCTTCTAGAAGTCTTGATGTAATTGAGCTAAATTTGTCAAGATGCTCCAACATGCTGTGAAACCCTTAACCCCTGGAGTACTACCTGCCGAGTGGTCAAAATGGAAGCATGTGATATTTTGAGCTTGTCAGTCAACATGGTAGAATGGTGGTAGGGCTAAAGAGGGCTTGAGCTTAAATATCCGAAAGCTGCATTTCATTTGGTTATTGTAAGTGAATATAGATGTAATTACCTAGAAATACTGTAGGACAGGAATGTCCGGGATAAGTATTACAAGAAACGTGACTCATGGAGAAAACACCTAGAGCTAGAAAACTACAGTGAGCCTGAATAACCCCCCCCCCCCCCCCCCCGCCACTGAAAAAAAGTAGACTCCTGAAAAACACTTAAAACATGAAGGGACCATAGCAAACGCATTTGGCTCGGCAGATACCCATTTGAAATATTTTTGGCCAACTATGGCATTCCACAAATGTCATAAAAGGAAGCATACATGGACATGATATTGATAAGAAAACGTATCTTTAATGCTATTTATTTTTTATTGTTCTAATCGGCGAAAATTTGTCTATTTCGAATCATCCATAAAATACAATATTCTCCCACACTCAGAAGAATGACCCAAACTAAGTCGAAGACCAAATAATGTGACCAAGACTTAATGTATGATACAGAACAAATGTCTGCCATGAATAATCTGTGAACAGGTCGAAGCATTATTAAAATCAAAACGTTTATATTGTGAAGTTATTCTTTCCCAGGGACAGGTTGTCCTGCAGCTAACCTGTCCACCCCATCAGGTTTCTAACAATTTCTTGCTCTGATGAGGAGGGTAGCTGTTACATTTGTAGAAGCTAAAAAGAGATTACCTACAGGGCATCGGCTCTGGATAGCAATTGGCGGCCATCCAGCACACTGATGTCAGGAAGGCATCCGTTCAATTATTTTTGGCTCCAATAAATCCTCACCCAGCAATAATTGCTGTGAATGCGAGGTCAGGCGGTGTGAAACTGGTGGGTACAAATGCCCCACAGATTGATTCGATAATCGATGAATATTACCTATTCCCAATTGGCCTCCTAATTCTGTCCCTGACTAGAGCGGCATGCACTGCATAACTGTATACTTGTTCAATGTAAACATTAGAGTGACAACAACTATCTCATCTCACATTAGATAGGCAACCGCAGATGACATTACATATTTTTATATGCTAACCCCACCAAGACATTAAATAAGAAATTTCTTTTAATGCATTGTAAGTAAAAAGACATTTAAATGCCCAATAATATCCCTCAACATGCACAATGTGCATGTTATAACTCTTAAAAATAATTGGCAACTAGGTCATTTTTGGTTAATTCTCTACAATCCATTAAAAAGCTTTGGTAGTATCATCTTTTCAATCATATTCTAAATCTATTACCACCTCTTATGTACACAAAGCAGCATTTTATAATCCCTGCCACATTTTTTGATCGAGATCTCGATCCTTGAGCACAGTAAGTGTTTAACCATAATCAACAAACAAACAAAAAATTAGCTACTCTTTTCTTTCATCTTTCCATATTTTCAGTTAACCTAGCACTAGACTGATCCTGGCATGAGTACAGAGTATGTAGGATGCCAGTAAACAAATTTGATGTTGTTTGTTATGATGACCTAAAATAAGCTGTTCCATTTGAGATTCATACTCCCACTGTGGAGGACATTTATCTATATTTTCTACAGAGGGTTTTTATTTCAAATGAGTATCCTTAAACATTGGAATCGCACTCCCTCCTGTTGAAGACTAACAAATCTCTTCCACAGAGGGGGTGATATACCAATCTTGACTCTCATTAGGAAATGGTGGCAAAATAACTACCGAGTTCTCGGAATGTGAAATCCATACTCCCTATTTGGAAGAATTCTTCCATACTTTGTTCCAAATTACATAACACAAGGGAATTTGTGTGATCCGGCACTCTCCTTTCTCCTTTCAACAGATATCCTCACAAAAAATCTTATCCCAAAATTTTAATGATTCAGATGATCCTCACTTTCGTGTATGAACAATGTTTATACAATGCCATCAAAGCTACTTTTGGTAAGTAATTTCTGTCCTTTATACCAGAAATTACAAAATTGCAATTTTCTTAATGGCAGAAACAACCAAATCCTGCAACAAAGATTGGACACACAACTTTACTCTGCCAAGGTCCAGATAGCACGGCTTTTTGGTCTGTTATAACTAGGAAATTATTTCTCCTATTTCTTGAACTGAAAGCCATGAGTTAACTTGTTTCCTCTATATATGTCTGCTCACATGGTTGATTTCCATACCTTAAATGTGCTTGTTGACTTGTTTTCCCATTGGCGTGATGCAGCTTTGCAATTTTGCCGATTTCATGAGGAAGGATCAAATCGAACACCAGCAGACATAAACCTCAAATGTTGGGGCAGGGTATTTCATCGGGACGAGGCCTGTGGATACAAATCCCCTTTAATGTTTTAAGCTCTCACAGTAATTCGATCGCATTTTTGATAAACTGTCCTCATTTTCTCAGTAACTATTCAATACCAAGAATCTATCAATCATATTTAGGTCACAGGAAGTGGCTTCCAGAAAGTTACAAACTGCGCTTCCTATCTTTTTGCCATCTTGGTGAATATTGGATTTGGAGTCAGCGCCTGAACATCAAACTCTCAGTCTGCTATTCCTTTGGATAAGATTGAACATGCACACTTTCTGACTACATGGATCAGCGATCACACTCTGCATCACAGCTGTGATTGGACGAAACACAATTCCGACCTGTTGTTTATTACTGTAGTAAACAGGGTGTGTGGCACCTAGTGTTCCAAAACTTGTTTGCACTGATTGTGATAGTTAGACAATTGCAATGAAATAAATGAAGCAAGTAAAAAAAAAGGAAAAGTGAGGGCCTTCTATATCCTACTGCTGTGTACAATTGGCCATTAATTCATGAACCTTAAAATAAGAAAGCACTCTAACCGAAAAATATAAGGCACTCTTTTATGCCGGTTTTTGGTTTTGTTCTTGTTTGAAGGGTCTGCTGTCAAAACTGCTGTGTGCAAAGTTAGCTTTTTTGTAGTAATAAAATCATCAACCTGAAAAAATAAGAAAGCGCTTTTATAGCCTGTTTTGGTTTTAGTTTCATGGTTGAAGAAGGGTTTATTGCCCAAAAACCAGCCAGGGATTTAGGTTTTTGTTACTTGGCTAAGATGTTTTTTACTTCCTCAAAGCATTAATGTTAAAATGCACATTGATTCAGAAATTCACAGTAGACTTGGCTTAAAATTGAGTCAAACTACATTGCAAATGCACCAATATACTGTGAACCTTTTGTCAATATTTTAAAAAAAACTTTGTCTTTTTTTTATATGGATATGCCCTGTTTAGACTCTATAGTTGATAGATGTCACCGAATTACACAGACCAGTCTTTAAAACACTTGCGCCTCCTTGGAATCACATTACACACACAATGCCATGTGTATAAGGCAACACAATCAAATGCTAGTGAGGAATACAAGACGTCACTCTCAACGTTATGGACTTCACTCCCACTCAAAAGCAAACAAAGTATAGTATATAGTCTGTGTGTCACGACCATCTTTGAGCGATGTCATAACATTATGCGCGCGGCAAGAAATGCCGTCTTTGTGCGCGCGCGCTGAAGGCCGTCGCTTCAATTCTCTCTGACGACCACAAATCTCGGCTGACGTCACTGCACAAAGGTAATCGACATGGACTATAAGTATAGGAGTCCCGAGGAGTACTGTAGCACACTATCAGTATTGGACATTTTGTCAATAGTAACAATTTGAATAATACAATGTCGGCTATTATATTGAATTAAATCTGAGATGCGTCGTTAAAATATTGTGCGTTGACCCTTATGCACAGCTGCACTTGAACCTAGTAACAATCGTCCAAGTAACGTAAATACCTAGCACGATTGGCCAATTCAGTAGGTCATTGTACTTTTGTTGCGTGCTACTCTCGGCACATGTGGCCCAAACACCACTGCTTCGGCGCAGGGCGACGCGTCTCATATTTGATTCCAGACATAATATTTTCTACTAACTCATTTTTTAAATTGGTATGATGACCCACAGTAAATTTTCAAGACTGGGAACATTTTCTAATTTTGGACCTGCTGAATTGGTTGAAGCGGTATTCAACAGATGCCACTTTTCCTGACTGCGTCCATTGAACAACTTGTGAATTCAAAACAGAGCACGTCAAAAGCTCAGCATGTTGACACTTGATAGAATTAAGTAACCACCTACATGTCAATTCATTTTAGATAAGTGATTAATCGCTCAATTGTCTGAATACCGCTCTTCTCTCCAGACTAAGTTTCATAGAATTGATACTGAAATTATTTAAGTCCGGCAGATGCCTAAAGCCTCAATTTAAAATTACCTAAACTACAATCGCACCCCTCAGGGCAACTTGAATTGCAAAAACTAATTCATGTTTCAAGTTTCCAGAACCTTGTCTGTTGTAGGATACTCAAATCAAAGATGTGAAATCCTTTTTAAACACAAATATGTCAATGCTTTCACCAGTGCCAGTGCCAGAGGGGGGCAGGGGGGCCAGGTCCCCCCCCCAACTGAGATTGTTGTGTCGGGTGTTACATTAACGGTTACCGTGGTACATTTGTCTTAAAAAAGCTGTAAGCTGGGTTTTTTTAGCGCGTGGTGCAAGATAGAGCTTCATGAAAAATTTGTACTAATAACCGGCTTTAATTTGGCACTACTACTACCTCTTAGTACTTTGCGTCGGCCAAAATTTGGTTTCTTATGGTTTCACCACCCTCCCCTTCTTCAGCTTTGGAAGGTGGATGGGTAAAAAAATATGGGTTCAATGGCGAGCAACGCGAGAGCCGGGAAAAACGTTTTGTCGGTACAATACATGTGTCGGTACATTCAAAAACGGTGACCCTCGGCAACAAAATCCTGGTACACCACTGGCTTTCACTTTTAAGATCAGTGCATTTTTTAATGCAAGATTGAATAAGAGAGGCCTACAGCAATTTAACGATACACAACCTTGAAGCAACTTATTCTACACTGCTCAAAATTACTGATTAATATTAACTTACATAAAAACATCAAAAACTTTGATAGGGACATCTCAGTGTCATTTAAAATTTAATAAAGAGTGACTTCAAGCCATCAATGATACATTCCTCAAAATACTCCAACAGTACTTAATACTCATTTCTTAATTAAAATTATCTGTATTTATATGACACATTTAGGTCGTCAAAGCAAAATGGTGAACTATCCCTTCAAAAAATCTGTTAAAAATGGTCAAGCCATCAGAAACAATCTAGTCACTATCACTATCATCTGCATTTTGACTCTTCTCTGGATTAGAATTAGATCTAAATTCCTCTATTCTTGCAAGGGCTATTAGATTCTTGAACCTAACTGAACTGCCGACAGTTTCAGTTGTTGGAATTCAAGTTCATTGTGGACCAAGCCACTTGCAGTGCGTGGCACTGTTAAAAGCATTGCTCACGCTGTTACAGCTTGAATTGTTCGCACTCTCAACGGTGTTTGTGCTGTTGCAGGGAATGTGTCCAACAGCGTCTGGTCACACTTGCCAAGGACTGCTGTTGCTGCAGCGGCAGTGGTCACTTCCAAGCGATGAAGATTTTGATTGTTTATGGCTCTTCCCACCACGTGAAGTTTCACTTTGTTTTGCATTGTAAGCTATATTTTGGTACAATTTTGTTTACTATAACCCTTGACAGTGTCCACAGTTGACTCAAAGGTACGCTAGTTGATGATTGCCTCTTGTGACCTTTGTGATCTTTGATTCTTGAAGGTTCTTCTTGCCTCACTCTTTTTATAAGTCTACTAATAGTGCCCTTGGTTTCCCTGTGAAAAGCAGTCACGTCTAAATGCTCGCAATTGATGTAAGATGTCTTCGTTTGGAACTCGTGTAACTGGCCTGGGTTCCTCTTGAGATCTGGCCAGTCTGGCTTTCAGGGCTTTGCAGTAAGCCCAACGTTGCCGCAGGTTGATCATCCTGTCGTGAGATGATCAAGATGCGACTGCATGCGACGGACTGTGAGTGTCCCTCATCTCATTGCGGCTCTCTTTCAACCTTTTGTGTCTGGAAGCAAACCGACGAATAATGCGGACTTTTGAGTAGTCTGCTACTATGGAAGTCGTTCTTCATTTTAAAACGACGTAGTCCCTGCTTTACTATGGAAGTCTGTTGTGTCATCATCGCTACTGGAAGATTCTTCCATGCTGGATTTGGATATTGTTCTCAGTTTTCTCAGAAACTATGTTGAATTCCTAGAAGCTATTCAGTACATATTTAGTCAAAGGAAGTGTTTCCCAGAAGTTACAAGCTGCACTTAGAGGGTCATGGAATGCCAAATTGTGTGAACACGTATTTCAATACAGAATAAATTGCTATCTCATCTTAGTGGCACTGTTCTGCGCAGTTCACGCTTCATAGAAAAATGTGTACACACTCTGGCAGTCATCTGTGGTGCTTACTATCTTTTGCCATCTTGTGAATGTTGGATTAGGAGTCGACAAAATGAACATCAACTCTCTAATCTGCATAATTATTTCTTGGACAGATTGGGATATGCACCCTCTCTGACGATGGATCAGCGATCACACTCTGCATCACAGCATGTGATTGGACGAAACACATGCCGAACCTGTGTTGATTGCTGTAGTTGCACAGGGTGTGTGTACACCTAGTATTCAAAACTTGTTTGCACTGATTTGAGTTTAGACAATAGCTAACTATTCACAAAGAAATAAAGGCCAAGTAAAAAAACAAGTATGTTGCCCGAAAATGAAAAAAGTTTCGAGCTATTTTTATATTCTACTGCTGCGTACAAATTGGCCATTTTAGCAATAAAATCATTGATTAACCCGAAAAATACTGAAGCACTTTTTATAGCCTGTTTTGGTTTTGTTTCTTGGTTTAGAAGGGTCTGCTGTCAAAACTGCTGTGTGCAAAGTTAGCTTTTTTTTAGTAATAAAATCAACCTGAAAAATAATGAAGCCCTTTTTACAGTCTGTTTTGGTTTTGTTTCACGGTTCAGATTGGTTTGTTGCCAAAAAACCCAGACAGGGATTTTCAAGTTAATGTTATTTTTTTTTTACTTTGCCTAAGATTTTTTTAACTTCCTCAAAGCATAATGTTAAATGTGTACATCAATTCCTGAAATTCACAGTAGATTGGGAGAAAATTGAGTCAAGCTACATGCAAATGCACCAATATACTGCGAACCAATGAAAGAATAGTCCACCATTTTTCTATTGATAGTAATGATACTGAAAATTTAGCAAAGTCAGCACATGTCTAAAACATCAATTTAAAATTACCTAATCTAAAAATAGTAGCACCTTCGGGGAAACTTGAAATGCAAATTATTCATGTTTCAAATTTACCATAACCATGTCTGTAGGTACAAATGTCAAATCAGATGTGAAATCATATTTTGGAACACAACTCGATGTCAGTACTTTCAAATTAAGATCAGTGCATTTTTTAATGCAAGATTGAATAAGAGAGGCCTACAGCAATTTTTAATAATACATAATCTTGAAGCAAATTATGCTCCACTCCTCAAAACTACTTGTTAATATTAACTTCACCAATAAAATATCAAAACCTCTGTGAGACATCTTGGTGTCATTTAAAATTGGATAAGAGTGACTTTCAGCCAATATGATACATTCCTCAAAGAACTTAATACTTAATTCTTAATTAAAATATCTGTATTTTATATGACATCTTAGGTCAAAGCAAAATGGTGAACTATCCCTTCAAAAAATCTGTTAAAAACATCCATGGTCAAGCCATCATAACATCCTAGTCACTATCACTATCATCTGCATTTTGACTCTTCTCTGGATTAGAATTAGATCTATAATTCCTCTTATTCTTTGCACGGGCTATTCTATTCTTAAACCTACTGAACTGCCGCCAGTTTTCAGTGTTGGCTTCCATTTCATTTTGACCACTGCCACTTGCAGTCGTGGCACTGTTAACAGCATTGCTCACGCTGTTACAGCTTGAAGTGTTTGCACTCTCAACATTGTTTGTGCTGTTGCAGGGACTGTGTCCAACAGCGTCTGAACACTTGCAATGACTGCTGTTGCTGCATCGGCAGTTGTCACTTCCAAGCGATGAAGATTTTGATTGTCTATGGCTCTTCTCACCACGTGAAGTTTCACCTTTGCTTTGCATTGATAAGCTGTCTATTTGGTCATTTTGTCTACTACTACCACCTTGAACACTGCTGTCCACATTTAGACTCAAATGTACGCTAGTTGACTGACTTGTCTCTTGTGATCTTTGTGACCTTTGACTTTCTTGAAGGTTTTCTTCTTGTATCACTCTTTTTCTAAGTCTACTAATAGCTGCCCTTTGTTCCCTTGAAGCAGTCCTGTCTAAATGCTCCGCAATGATGTCAAGATTGTCTTCGTTTGGAACTCGTGTAACTGGCCTGGGTTCCTCTTGAGATCTGGCCAGTCTGGCTTTCAGGGCTTTGCAGTAAGCCCAACGTTGCCGCAGGTTGATCATCCTGTCGTGATCGTGATCAAGCTGCGACTGCATGCGACGGAACCTGTGCGAGTGTCCCTCGTTCTCGTTTGCCCGGCTCTCTTTCAACCTTTTGTGTCTGGAAGCAAACCGACGAATAATGCGACTTTGAGTAGTCTGCTACTATGGAAGTCTGTTGTGTCATCATCGCTACTGGAAGATTCTTCACTGCTGGAATGCTTGGATTGATTATCCCTTTTCCTTTTTGTTCCACTGCTTGATTCATTTGTTGTGCGATGATTTGACTGATTGTCAGTAGATGTGCCAGGCCTGTCATGGTTAGGCTCATCTTTCTGCTTCTTGTTAGGACTGTCGTCACTAGCATCACCGCTATCTTCCTCTTCCTTCTTCCTTTTCCGAGATGACAACATCATCATCACATTGGAATCAGAATTACCGCTCTCCTCCTCATCATGAGCAATTTCACTCATTCTAATCAGCGAAGCCTGAAAACTGGATATAGAAGACTCGCTTTCAGATTCACGAGATGAGTCACTCTCCATTGCTTCATAATTCAAATAAAGTGCGTCTGGACTAAGTTCACTATCATCCGAGTCGCTGAAACTACGGTCAACTTCGCGCTGCACTAATGAATCAAAGAAGGCTATCATGCGAGGGTCCTCGTCGGTGGATTGGCTGGTGTAGTCGTGAGCTAGTCCTGTACCGGTGTTGATTACGAGATTGATGTATTGTTGGTGGCTAAACATCTTGCGTTGTTCCCCATCCATGTCAGTCATCCCTGGTGCACAAAATGGACTCCATAACTGGGGAATATGAGAGAAAATAGAAATGCTTGATTTTGTTTTGATTGCTATAATTGGATTAAACAGCTTGTATTAAAACCTACCAGTGCCACTGTTGCCTATACTCTGTCCACCTAAAAATATGGCGTGATCAATATCTCCTACACAAATTTTCCAATTATTGCTTGCATTCATTAATATTGAGGACCAGTACATATGTATCTAGATAATTTCCTACATCTTCAATCGCTCGCCGCTTTGAGCACAAATTTGAAAGTGACTAACAGTATAAGCGCATTTCAACACCAAGCCATACAGATACTGCATAGCTTACTCCATACCTCAGACCGAACAGAGTGTATGCCAACTGATTAGTCAATCAAACACCCAAGATTTGAATAAACAAAATGCAGAATTTCATACACACAAACGGAGAGACAAATGGGTGCAATGACCTAGTTTTCCCTAAACTGGGACCACAAGTACAGGTCTACATTCAGGGAAACATCAAATCCATGAGAAACCCACACTATGAGTTACACTATGCTCATCCACCAAGGACACAGTTCAATGGGTTGTACTTGTACATACATTGACATGAACTGACCTTGTGTGATCTGGGTATCATATATCATACCCAAAAACCAGGGGGTGTATTTTCTAAATGCATTGGTGAATGAAATCTACTGAACTGTGCCAAAGGAATTGAGATTTTACAAGCTCATAGTGCCGTACCCCCCCCCCCCCCCCCCACAGAACCGACTGTACCCAAGTCATCCACATGGGCATAAGAATTTTAAACAGCTTCACCATTCCTACCGTAAAAGATTCTAACCACTCTTACTTACTTTTATGACTTTCTCAACTCCTGAAGAAGCAACCAAACTTGTCAGAGGATTGTAGCGTACTTGATTGACGATAGATCGATGACCAGACATCACAATCTGTGCTCTGGCTACCCAGCCTTCTGTTAACACAAAGTAACAAGATACGATCACATTGTAAACAGCTACCAATCATGTTCAAGCCATAATTAGTGATTTTATGAAGTATGATTTCATCAAATTTAAATTGACAGATTGTATCCCACAATATTATTACACAACATATTGTTTTATAAATGCGTAATTCTAAACAATTTATGGTCAGAACATATTCCCTGACTGACTCTCTCCTTTTTATAGTCGATTCGCATGATACGTTCGTCCCCCTGGAGTTTTGGACCTATTCAATTAAGTCAGAGAGGGAAAATGAAAGAATTCAAATGCACGTGCCACACCGGATTATCTTGGAGGACACTCCGGTCATATAACTCACTCACCTGCCACTAAATACAATTTCATTCATGTATGGAAAACGCACAATAGTGTATTTCAGGCCTTAACATTCCTCACAATAACATGATTAACAGAAGTCCCTGCGCCTCATTGAATTTTTCACCTCCGCAAGAATTATGAGGCTTCCATAAAGATATTTGGCAATAAAGCATCCCTTTCAATGCTGATGTATTCAGGTTCAATTAATTACCAAGGTAGATTTTTTCCCCTTGCACCTGAAAATATGTGAAAGACTAAGTGGTTAATTGGAAATTTACCTAGAATTTCGCGTTCTCGGCTTTCGCGCTCGCTTCAAAGAATATAAGCTGGGCCGCCCCATGACCTTTGACCCTGCCTGGCACTGACCTTTGAACCCTGGCACGTGCCTTTGTCTCATCAACAATATGAGGGATCGCATGGTGCACCTATGACAAAATTTTGGTTTCCAATTGAACTTCAAGTTTTCATTTAGAGAATTTTACATTTTTAGTAGCCCATTTTTCAACTTGACCTCACATGACCTTGACCTTTCAACATGACCTTTGGACCTCCTCAGACATATACGGATCCCATTGTGCACCGATGACAGAAGTTTGGTTCCATTGAAGTTAAACTTTTCAATTGCGGTCAATTTAAAAAAACTTGACAAGTTGTGACACACACCTCCACACACACATCCACACACACCCCCACCACCCCCCCTACCACATACCCATACACACACCGCACACGGATTGCTAAGTGTCCTGCCAGCTATAGCTGTCGGCCCCAATAAAAGTGTGGATATGAGTAAGGACTGAACAAGATTAATTGTGGAAAAAGAATGCCCCTGAAAGCAAAATCATCAAAAATTAAAAATAAAAAAATTTAAGTAGCAAATAATTGTTTTATGACTAGTTTATGATCCATATAAGAATTTATATTGATCAATTGAGAAGATAAAGAAGAGAACTAAAATTTGACAGTGTTTTTGCTAAAAAAGGTCCATAATAATAAATAGGATAGTGAAGCATCAATATTAGAGTGTGAATTGTGGTGTAAATTCCTCTATAGGAAAGTATTATACAAAATATGCAAAAGTGACTGAGATTTATTTTTGGAGGAAGAGAATACGTACTTGGAAATTTATTAGTTTGGTTCATAAAGTTGATGGAAAATCAAACGAAATATAATGTATAGTTTAGCACAAGAGGAAAACTAAAGCTTCCTGAAAGAGAATGTACCGTCGAGTGCCAGGTTAAGGTTGGGTGGAAGGATATGATGTTTATAAACTGCGAAAATTGGTAAGATATCATTTGTGAATTAGAAGTTCAATTTCAAAGTATAGACGTAACCAAAAGTAGGCCATTTAAAGGTGTGAATTTTAAAGAGTACCACAGATCATTATAACTATCATAGGATTCTGGCATAAGACAAGTAAAAAAACTATGGGGCATGTAGAGCGCAGTGTGCTGTTGTTTGTAACTACACTTTTGTGCCGGGTGCCGGGTGTCGTAAAACTATGACTCTATCGTTATTTAATTTTCAGAGGAATGTTTCCTAACAGTCCCTTCTTACATTACTACAAATAACAAGTTCAAGTACATTGCTTTAGTTTAAACTTTTGGCACTTGTCACAAAGTTGTTTGCAATTTTTTTTGACACACTGACAACAAATTAGTGCAGGATCGGCTGTGGTAATTCCTAAGCGTTAACAACCAATGTCTATGTTAGGGGAAAAAGTGGCCTATCAGGAAGAGGTAACTGTGATAGAGCATTTTGAGACCGCTGATTTAAAATTATTGGGACATTGTTAGGATTCCAAAGGCACATCAGCAGAATACTAGACTTGTGATTCAATTTGCAGACGATTTATGATCGGTTTAAGGCAGGAAAAGTGAGAAAAGGGAAAAAATAGAATTGAAAAAAGGAAAATGAGCAATTATAGAGAAAAGTAAAAAGTCACAAAAGTAAAACATGGTGTGGAGAAAATATTAAAAAGATAATTCCCATCAAGGAATAGAGAGTTTATGTGGAAAAGTGAATTATTGAGGTGTAGAGTGTAAAGTTTATTAGTTTGGGATAAAAATAAGTGAAAATTGATAAAAGTACAGAAAATGTGCATCCCCAAAATAGAAAATATTACAAACTTAGAGTCTGACTTGAAATTAAATATAAGTGATATATATGATTTTAGATTGAATGGGGAGTTAGAGGTTGTATAGATTTTCTAATAGAAAAATTGATAGGGTGGTCCTTAAAAGGACCACTGGTGATAGTTATAAAAGAGACACTATTTCTTAGTGCTTTTACTGATGTGATTGAAGGAAGGGGTCTTACCCCAATGGTTGGTTTTAAACTGTGTATTCCTTTCCATACAGTTGACAAGTTTGCTAAACACAAGTTGTGCTCTTGGTTTTTGGGAAGAGACTGTGATGGAAATTTGTGAGAAAGATGTGAGAAAGACGTGAGAGGCAAGCTTCTCTCTCTTTGAATTTTCTCCTCCATCAGGTCAAGAACCGAAGGAAGGTTCTTGATGACTATCTTGTGCAGCTTTTTCTCATACTTGGTGCAAGTTGTGCACG
The DNA here is from genome assembly GCA_023653785.1 of Ophioderma brevispina. NCBI lineage: Eukaryota > Metazoa > Echinodermata > Ophiuroidea > Amphilepidida > Ophiodermatidae > Ophioderma > Ophioderma brevispina. Next base: position 38,672 of record JAMKCH010009157.1, read on the forward strand.
ACTGTTTTCTGGAAAAGCAGTAAGTAAGCAAGTAAGAGAAGCGATGGTGTCGGAGTCATCCACTCGGGCCTCATCAGTTGGTCTCTGAGATGGATGATATGATTCAGAAAACTCTAGTATGGTTACAGTTGGTGATAAGAGAGTATACACTTCCTGTGCTAGCGTCTTTTGTTGTTATCTATTGTTTTCCCGTGCGTTTTCTGCTACGAATCGGGTTCGAGAAGGCTACTGGGATGTTATTTTTAATAACAGCTCTAGAGCTTGTTATTTTTAATAACATGCACACTCGGAAGCTGGGATCACAACTGAACACGCGGGTCACGGTAATGGTTCTAGAAATACAATGTCACAAACAACGAAAACCTACCCCATCAACATTTTAAGATGATCTGACCAAACACTGGTTGAATATAGAGGGTACCTCACCCCCCCCCCCAAAAAAAAAGGTACTAAGTGAGCTTTAATCTCTTGAGATAAAAACTGCAGAAGCTCCCCATCCTACACTGTCATTTCCTTTTGAAATCAAATGCTGCTTCCACAAATGTCGACATCACCCAATACACATAAACATACGTACATAATTTAGGAATATACTATAACAGCGACGGTCATCAGTTCAAGATTTGTTGATTTTGTTTTCTTCATATACCCTGTTCAATTGCACTCAAATGGCTAAAATACATGTACTTAATCTAGGGCGTAAAGCACTGATAACTCCTTCATGTAATTTCTGCACGAACTAATGAATATAGACATGTTTAGGGATGAAAAGGGTTAACAGTCTTTATTCTGTATAGGCTTGGTTGATTTCTTTCATTCAAATCCAACTCCAAGGACAAACCAAAACACTCCCCATATATTTGCTTCGTATTTAGCAAAGCACTGATCAATCAACCCATTAGCAAGATAGCTTTAACACTATTACTCGAAGGCCAGAGCAATCAATACAACCCATTTGGAGTTTGGTTAACGCTGGTCAATAGACGGTGACAAGGACAAAGTGTTTTTAAATATGTTAAATTTAAATTGCGACAAATTATTTCGTTATCAATCCAATTTCAGCATGTTTTAACAAAAAAAATGTTTTAAAATGTTATTTATATATAATACTCTAATGCTATATAATCAATGAGCTATATCATAACTCTCTGCCAGTTCTTTGAGAAGTCAGAAATTTTCTGTGGTGAGTTGGTCTGGCGGAGTGGTGAAAATGTTTGGCTGCTGCGAATAAATACTGCAGTCATCTAGAAGTATCGAGTTCTCTGAGTCTCCTTCCACGGATGAGTTGGAAGTGTTGGCCATTGAGTGGGCATCAGATGTTTCCATCTACGAGTGACTAAGTTCCTCTGTTATCAGGGTACAGCTTATTTATTAGAAGGGACAAGTCCAACACTAGTGTTTGGGAGAAATTACAGCTAAGTGCAATCAAATCACTGCAGTCATCCACACTGACGACCCAATAACCCAAACTGCAAACCCTATATCATACCACAGATACTTAAAAAACATGATACCTATTAAGGGTTGACAATACAGTGAATTTTGTCACAGTTTTGCCTAATTCTCCTAGAACTCTAGATTATGATTATGCTTAGGCTACTAGGTTACTTCTCATCACTCATGCATGTCTTCCACCATTGCGGTAGCTGTGTGTATATAAAGAGACTTGGATTTTGTTTATGTATGTGTGCATCTAAAATTTTGTTTTACAATAATAAATAGAATGAGCATCAAAACTGACCCTATTATGCCAAAGCAACTTTTGCCAATGATATCTCAATTTACCCACCAAAACACACCCTCAACCTTTTTCCAGCATTCTAGGGTGTCAGGTATACTTACTTTCTTCACCTTGCTCTGGCACTCTCCACATATACAGATTGAAATCATCAGAGCCAGATATCACATACTGTGAGATACACAAAAAATAAAAGACACATTGTAAAGTCGTTTGAAGATTGTAAAGTCTTTGGAAGAGCATATGTGATTGAGTCATTGCTGACCCTATTGTTGTCCACTTTACCGAATTATACACACACACACACACACATACACATACACACTTACACATATACACATGTGCACACATTTTGTATGACCTATACTTCCTGAGGACTTCAAAGGTACCATGTCCTCGGAAGTAAAGCCAACACGAAATAAAGCCCATTGTTGTACTACCGAGGACCTTTGTTCGAAAGAATTTCTTGTGTATTAGGTCCTCGGAAGTATATGTCATACAAGTACATGCATGCACACACACACAAATACACACCCCGCACACACACACACCCAAAAACATGAACACACCCAAAAACATGAACCCAGGTTGACATTTTAATCACAAAAATACACATACATAGCATGACAATGGATTGCTAAGTGACCGTTCTAGCTATACAAAAAAGCCCACACAAAATCTGCAATGATGGGCTAGCAGCCAAGTGGCTAACTATTTGCATGACATAAATGCTAATCTCCAAGCATCTGGGAACCATTATGAGCACATGATTCATCACTAGTCAAACTATCACACCAAAAAATCAGAGAAGCTATACTGCAGCATGCTGCTTGTAAGCTTTCCACACTCTGGGTTTGTACTGCGCAAAGCTATAAAACATTACATGGTCATGTACACATTGCACAGCAGTGAAAAATGTTGACTGCTTTCTAAGAATGCTTGATGCTTATATTGCCTGTGTAGAAGTCAAAGGTCAAATAGTACGAAGTAGATCGTTTGCACTTTTCATTCATTCATATTTTTTTACCATTGTCCTGGATAACCCCAGAAAGCTCCCACAGTATGCATATTTCCATTGGGGTGTTTAGTAAGGCTTTTCGCACTGACCAAGTGATTGCTCAAATCTGCAAACGATCACTGTCTGAAGACTTCATATTAGGAACCAAGTTCATTATAATACTTTGCCAACTCAGACATTTGAATTCATTCATTTCTTTTTCTGCTGTGCCACTTCAAATAACAGCACACAGATATCAGCTAAGTTTTGTGTAAAAGATTATTTGTCATGTTGAATTGAGAGCAGAATCATGATATATTTAATCTATAGATCTATACAAATTAAATACAGACCTGTAAGGAACCCCATTTAAATCCCAGCAAATTCCACCACAATTTGAACTGGGGACCCTTAACAACAATGGTGAGCATCTTAGCCTCTAAGTGGCAGAAATGGTCAGAAATTAAAAAATTTCCTCTAGCTCAGCTAAGTATTTAAAGAGACATGAGGATTTCCAGAAAGAAGGACCCACAATTTTGTCGAACCCCAGTTTTTTGCATTTTTGGATGCTTACCAATATGTTAGATCACACCTGAAGTGAATAAGCCGAATACACCTTTATGTATGTAATAAGATGATTTAGTATTTTCTCTCGTGCACGACAGAAATTCAAAGCATGGTTTTCTATGGGGGACGATTACAATAGCAGGCAAGTTCACTTGTTTGTTCAATAAACCTTCATATACGTTCTCGGTAGGTGGTCTACAACGGATCCAGTGAAATTTGAGAGAAATTTGTATCCTCAGAATAATCTCCACCTGTCACTCTAAGTGAGATTTGCCAAGATGAAATTGACACACTATTTGATCACCTTAAGTATATATTATGTACGGTATTGATAAAATGCAAAGATTACTAAATGCCAGAAAGCAACTTTTGACAACATGAAAAACATTTCACTGTGCTTCGGAAACATCAGCTATAGCAGTTTGTAGCAGACCTTCATACAGACAAGAATTAGGTGGTCTGTAATTAAGGTGGCTCCCACACGTTCTGATCATATGCAAATGAATTATCATTAATATTCATCAACATGCAGATATCTGGAAGCAAACCTAAAGAGCTCCAAAAGATATCATGGTCTCCCACCCTTCCAAGTTTAAAGTTCATGGGTAGTTGCATTTCTTGGTACAGTGGATTAATAATAACATACATGTTAGTATGCAAATGAGCTCATCAATATTCATTAATATGCAGATATCTTGCATACATACAGACATACATCCACCGCGATAACGTAAGCCACCCACAATTACGCAAACTAACCTGATCTCTGTCCCCTGCAAAACAACAGCTTTTCATTGTGCAAGAGTTATAATACCCAGAATGGTCAAACTGCACTGCGGCAGCAGAGCTCTGCACATTATAGACAACAGGAGGCAATCGGCGACGTAGCGCCACCAATCTGGTGCCCATCTGGTTGAAGCGCACACTCATGGCATTCTGCTGTGTGTGAGAGCTGCCATACCTCATCAGACAACTGCAAGAGAAATAGTTGGACCATTATGATCAAGAGATGCAATGGGATTCATCAATGATTCATTTCAGTCTTTTGAATATTTTTTTTTTTGCTGGACCCCTTTTTTGAAACAAGCGGTTCTCGAACCACAAGTGTCGCCTGCTTTCGTGGTCCACCTTTCCTTCACTCCTATTTTATAACTTGACCTCAGATTACCTTTGACACCTGCAAGTGACCCTTGACCTTATTATCATATGAATGTTCCATGTTGCATGTATGGCCCAAGTTGTTGCAATTGGACTTCATCTTTTCATATTAAAGGGGGATGGTCCGATTTAAGTATATAAAGTTTTCATCTTGATAGAATGGGCTTCACCCAAAAATCCCGTCTGTAAAGTTTCGCGCCGATATTTCAATCCGTTTTGATGTGACAGCCAGAAACGTGATTTTGTGAGCCCCATAGAGTACTGTGTAAAACTATTATTGGTCGACCAAAATGGAGTACACTTTTGCTCATAACTCCCAAACCAAACACCCTTTAGCCCTAATATTTCACAGGGTAAATGAGAAAAATAGTAGCTTTCTTCTGATACCAAAAGTTTTACCACTTCCGGTAAAATCTGGGGTTCTGGGGACGAGGCTATTAGCGATCGGGCCATGGACCTTTAAACCAACTTGATGTTTTCAGCCCATATTATAACTTGACCCATATGACCTTTGAACTTGACAAGTGACCCTTGATTGCATCAACTGAAAATTCCCAAGGGCATATGATTCAAGTTCCAACGTAATTGGACTTTTACTTCCCGAATAAAGCCAATTTACTTTCAGCCTATTTTATAACTTGACCTCATATGACCTTTAACCCTGTATGTGACCTTTGACCTCATTATCATACAAATTTTCCCAAGGTGCATCTGTGATCCATGTTTTGTAGCTATTGGAATTTTACTAATCGAATGAAGCCAATTTGATGTTTTCAGCCTATTTTATAACTTTCCCTCGTGACCTTTGACCTTGGTAAGTGATCCTTGCCCTCATCATTTGAATGTTCCCAAGGGGTATCTATAATCCAAGTTCTATAGCCATTGGACTTCTCAAATGAAACCAATTTGATGTTTTCAGCCTATTTTATAATTTGACCTTACATGACCTTTGACCTTGGTATGTGACCATTGAGCTCATTATCATATGAAGGTTAGCAAGGGACGTCTATGATCAAAGTTCTGTAGCTATTGGACTTTTACTTTCAAATGATGCCAATTTGATGTTCTCAGCCCATTTTATAACTTGACCTCATATGACCTTTGACCTTGGTATGTGACCCTTGACCTCATTATCATATGGAGGTTCCCAAGGGGCATCTATGACCCTATTTCTGTAGCAAATGGACTTTTTAGTTCTTGAATGAGGGGAAACTTTCTCAAAAATGTTTAACCTTTGAAAACACAGGGACACAGGCACACAGCGGGCACATGGCCGTACAGCCACACGGTCAGACAGAATTGAGGACTGGTAGATGCCTCCTGCTAATCCTTGCAGGCGACACTAAAATGGTGAACCCCTTGAATGTATAATATTATATCCCAAACATTCATGTCTTCTGTACTTTGGTGTAACTAGCAATTGTACTGTATTCTTGAGGTGGTAAAAGCTGCCCTTTAACCTTGTAATTCTATGTGACATACAACCACCTTACCGTACCGTACAGTTTGTGCCGTGTCTACGCAAAACTCTACACCTCTACATGCAACATGCCCTCACATTTTAAAAACAGGATCGATTACTTTCCTGGCCTACCTTCTTGGTGAGCGGACATCCCACAATGCAACGCCTTCCTTGGAGTTGGCAGTTCAAGATTTGTTTCCTAAATTATCATGATATACTAAGTATCCTTTTTAACTAAGCGTTAAAGAGATGAGTTTGTATGGTCACTGGGAACGAGTACGCTCTAGTAATATGCACGTAGCAATGCCTACAAATTACGTTGGAAATCCACATGCCCAATCGCAGCAGATCGTGTCCCTACAACCGAGATACACATGATATCGGCAGCACCTCAATATCATCCTACCAAGTTTGTAATAAAATTGGTGATTGAGCCCAAATTATTGGTCGAGCTACGATTTGCAAAAATATTGGGGCGAAGTGATGTCTGTCAGAGCCCATATTGAAAAATAATAGCTGCGCGGACCAATAAATTATTAGGGCAAAAATAATCCAATGTTTATCATGATCATGCGTTAGGATCCGATAATTATCGCGTATACGCGGACACTCTCAAAGCATGATGATAATTGAAGGTAAATCGGGCCACATACCGTTCGCCTCCAAGGCATTTTTAAAAAAGGTTGTTTAACCGAAGCCATACGGATGGACACACACACAGAATTTTGGACTAGTATGTGCATCCTTGAACATTCGTTCAGCGACACAAAAATTTTTAATACGGATTTCAAGGGCCAACCACTTGCAGGTTGATGTTACATATCCATGCCACAGTAACAAAAATATAAACATAGAATTTCGATGATTTTTCTATGTTTGGATTAGTAAAATCACTGATAATCCCTGGGTACATGTAGGTCACCCATGTGTGATTCTTGACCTCAAACACTGTTCGTGTGCTCAGGTCAACAGTTCTTTTGACCACCCAAATTTGGCAGTACTCGAGAGAACCTTTGACCTTGGGGTCACTTGAACCTGAAACCACCCTCAGACTGACATTCCTTACCCACATGCACCATCAGCGCCGTATGTCGAAGGCAAAACAAAATAACCGCATAGACCAGACAACCTCTGTTGTGTAGATGTTAAATTCTACAAATGCAGTAAAAGTACCTGTCAATTTATTAAGTATATCCTCTAATAAACCGGCCCCCTGGGGGCGCGGCATTTCAAAAGGGTGGCGGTTATTTGCACGGTCAAGTGTTCCATTTTAATGGACATTAAAACAAATCGGCACCACCATCTGCAGAGATGCCAACTTTTAAAATTACATTTAAGTACTCAGAAATCAGTATTTGAGGTCCCGTATTTGTTTTGTGAGTTTCAACCTTTTTAGCAAAATATGAAGCCTACGAACGCTGTGCACAATAAATGTATGATTCGCGGGGATGCATTAGGTGTACCTTACCTGTCTCCCACGTGATGTTTGTCTACTTTGTCGATCAACCCCAGCGATCATGCAGTGCCAAAATTCAGCTATCACCACAAGGACGCACATTTACCAATCATTTCAGCATTTGCTGTATATATTCCTGCTTTAACGTGTTGTCTTGCTGATTCTTTCTTTACTAATACTAATTTTACTCTTAAATATCACTTTCCATAGTTGCACAATGGTACAATAGCGACCATCTGTATGTGATCGCAACAGATGGAATACTGCTCGCCGAAACGCTGTGTTGAAACTACCATTTTGATTGGCTGGTCGACCCTGAATTAAGTATTTGTTTAAGGGAGCTCCAATCAAACAACAGCTATAGATTGTTGTAATTACCCGACCAAGGTCAAAGGATATCGGGTCATATTAGTCATTGGGTCATTGGGCAATAGTAGTCTATACTGCAAAAGATGTTATCAATTCAAGGTTATAATATTTATTATTTGCTCTCTTAAATCCATATTAGGGGGAATTCGGGAATTCGTACTTCTGTATATTTGCAACTTCAAAACATAGTTACAAAATATAGAATATACCTACTAGTACCAAGTTGGACAGCAAGACATATATGGCAACTTATGTACGGCTTTTTTTGCTCTTCAGAAAATAGGATATCAAAAAAAACATGCTTGTCCTTTCTACAAATATGGCCTCGGCGCACACAGACGGAAGTCGCTGATATTTTACCGCTAAGAATAGCTTATAATGTATTCCTTGCACAAATATTGGCTTTAAAAAGATGCAATTTTTGCAAATCTACACTTTACAAAAGGTATCTGTGCTGTAATTTAGCAGTTTGCTCAGTGTACTTGTTTGGTTGTGGATAAATTGGTGAGTTTCAGGCCAACCTTCGCAATCAAAACGGTGGGGGCGTTTATTAGAGGCGTTTTATTTTTCATTGTTAAAAAGTGTTAGTGGGGGGCGTTTATTAAGAGGGGGGCGTTTATTAGAGAATATACGGTAGGACAGATAGATACAGTCCTTAAAAAGATAAATAACTTTTTTCATTATTCTGCCATTGTGATTGGATTTTTAAAGAGACTAGTGCATTGAAAGTATGTGCTCTTTTTTAGCTCAAATTGGACTGCAAGGGCAATTTGCCAAAAAACCCCACAAACGTAGTGCCATCTGACTAACGGTTTGTAATAATGCACCAGGACTTGGTCACTCATTTCCAACCAGAGAAGATTTGTTTGTTATGACATCAAATGCCACTGAGAAATATGTTGGAGTCGGCTGTCTCTCCATTCATACACAACATATGCCTTCTCGTCTCCGCTGGACATGGCACGCTCCATGTTTCCCATAGTTAGAATCCGCCTACTGTCATCACACCCCTGTAGGTAAGATTTTGGACAGAAAGTTTTGCATTAAAACATTGCTTTTTGAGGAGTAGTTCCATCGTTTGTTGTATATCATTTTTAAAGGTGTGCCATTGCTGTCAAACCCAAGAGATTTGAAGTCATCCATATTTTCTGTGATATGTAGTGATTCATAGATCTGGACACACACTAGATTCCCCTACCTTTTATTTTGGTTCCCGAAAATAACTTTTTAAATGAAAACAAAAGGTGAGTTGTATAATGCTATATTTCAATAGAAAAACGGAGGTTTAATTTGTATGTGCTCCTATAGCGGGAAATTAGAAATTTCACATTTTTGTTACCAAGAAAAGAAAAAGGTTTTAAGGTTAATCCTTACAGATGGGATATTTTTGATACCAGTGCCAAAATCAGAATTTCACATTTTTTTAAGGACACTGTATTTAAATCTCGTGTGCACCTTTAAGGTGGTTGTTCGAGATTTTAAAGTGATTGTGTGAGATTTTGCCCACCACTCCTGCTCCAGGGTTGTTTCCAAAACTTGTGGGATACCGACTCTTGGGTTATGTCCTACACAACAGACCTTTTCATACAACACTTTGGAAAATTGGCACTAGGCCTTGATAGTATCATGGAGATTTACGATGAGTTCGGGAAGGACTCCTGGAGCCTAGTGTGACAACCGTTCCAGAGAGGAGCTATTCATATATGAGTGCTGATCACAATAGCCCGTATCTATTTCTTCCATAAATGTTATCCAGGATTAGAAAGGCAAATCTGTTATGGCATATAAATCCTTGTGGTAGGTAGCTGACCTTCATGATACGTGGTTCTGTGGGTTCGAATTCCACTCCTGCTTCTTTTAAAAATTATTATTTTTACAAAAATTTTCATTATTTTTCAGGTCAGAGAGAAATTTCCAGATAAGAACAAAACTTGCCCTGTGAGGTTAGTGAGAGAGACTTGCTCCTGGAGCATGGTTGGTGGTTCAAAACCTAACGCGTGAATTTTAAAGGAATTTAAGAACCATGGAGAGACTCATTATAATGAATTCAGAAATGAAATGAGGGTATGTCTCCACACTCTTTGTATGATAATTCATCTAGATATATAGATGATCATCCTTGGTAACCATCATTCTGTGCAAGATATTTCTACATTTGTCAATACTTACTGCAAGGATACCCGCGAGACCTGTGACCCTATTTCTGAAAACCTCATGCCCCCACTCAGGCGTCATTCTGCGCAACTTGATGAATACAGTTACCCATGTATATTTCGTTGGAAGCAATGGCATTTCTATTTTAACACATGACCTCAAATGACCCCTTTGATAACTTTTCCCTATTATTATTGCCGAATACCCTATACAACCCATTCCTCGAGGAAATTTTTAACAACTTTTGTCATCAACTCTGCTGAGAAAGCATTTTAAGACTTTATTCAATGACCTCAAATAACCATTGGATGATTTTTTTTACCTCATCCCTGAACACCCTATATGGCGCATTTCTCAAGAGTCGGCTGACAACTTGGTGGGCTAAAAAAACACATAATTTTTCAGACTACAATCTAAGTAATTCCCTCCTCATGTGAGTGAAAGGACTTCAGTTAAAAATTGGCCCACTTTTCAAGCACATTTTTTAATCTATACATACTTTAAAGCAAATTTTGTAAGACTATGTGAAATTGATATTTAACAGAGCGTTTTTAATCTAAAGCTGTCAGGCAAATGCACACGGAGAAGAATCATGTTAGGTAATCGCAGCCAGTGTGATAAGAGTAGGGTGGCCAACCAATGGCTGTCCCCCAAGTCATCCTGGATCCCTAGGCATCAAATTGAAAGCAGTGTCTGAAACACTGAATGATTTACCCAGGACTAAATAAAAAAATAAAATTCAGGACAGATAAGTCTACTGGAAATAGCACATGAAATAACATGCTGTAATGATGTAGATAAGCAAAAAAATAGAGCCATCTAGTTGTACATACAAAAATGGAAAGTCAACATGGCACTTGTACTGATATTGATAGTGACCAGATTGGATTACAACTAGAATTAGGGGTTTACCACATTTGTTTTTGGGCGAGAGGGCTAGCCTACGGGCTACCCGCTCTATTCGCTTGGTATTTGACCTACTTTTCAAATAGCAGTGTTGCAGAAATATTTCGTGCGTTTATATCCTCTAAAATCTACTGTATTGATAGTTTATGAAATGTTGTGCAATTTTACGTCATATGGATGTACACATAGATAGGCCCAGCGAAAACATGAACGTAAATTTAAAACAAGCATTGTTCAAAGAGTAGAAAACCCAAACGAACACAATCAGACATGCCTTACCCAGTCGTGGAAGCGGTATGCACTAAAAACACGACAGGGTATCACTAAAATAAAACATGAATGTAGGGCGTAACAGGCAACGGGGAGTGCGGCCAAGAAATCCCAAATT
>JAMKCH010009158.1:0-30897 GCA_023653785.1 Ophioderma brevispina
TTTTCTCACCTGTTACAGCACATTTTAGAGTATGTTGGAAGGAAAGGGTCTGCTCATGTAGGACTAAACCAGGTTTAAACCTGGGTCTAAAGTTAGACTCCCTTTCAGAATACCATTATTTCACATATCATAAACATGTTTTACCAGATGTGGCTTGACCAGGTTAGAACACTTAGTTATCTTTATCATTTGTGGTGATTGTTTATTGCAGTGAATCTGCTCTGTATGAAGTGGCTAAAAATGAGCATGAGAGAAGGAACTACGCAAAGCATCTATCAACAGATGGTGAAAGTGAGAACAACAAACCAGGCCATTCAAACACAGAGAAGAAACATAAAGTAACATCAGCTATGTGTGCTGTCATGTAAATGTATCCATAATGACAGAATTATAGCATTTATGTGCTATTCTGTGCTGCCTTTTCTTTCTGAGCAGAGTCAGGGAATCTAAAATATTTGGAGAGGTTGTCAGATTGTCCAACTCTATAGAAGAAACTGCTATTTTTATTATTTTCATTATTTTTTTAATTTCAAAATTATTCTATTCCCCCCACCAAATTTGTCTGCATTTGCATGCATACAGCAAGTTTGACATAAATCTCATATACAGTAGCTGCAGGGCCACATTGATATGATGCCAAGCATTTTACAAGTTTTTGTGTGTGCAGCTCAATTGACGTGAATGCATCATTTTACAGCAAGCATGTAAACAGATTACAAAATGATCTTAATATGGGTGGCCATATTGGAAGAAAGTTCATATTTAAGGCCCAGGAAATGTTTCCTTTTGATGTTATGAACAAAAATGACTCCAATTATGGTCAACCACATTAATTAACATATACTGTCCTATATAATGGGCCAATTTGGTAAACATGTTTGCTTTTACTATCCAAACGGCTAGACCAATCTAACTCAAAATTTGTAATCAGATGTTTTGGTAATGTGAGGGAGAATACATCATATGCAAAATTGGACCATGATCGCCTTTGATCGGGTCACCCACCTTTAAATGACAGGCCTTTGTCATATCTTGGATCGGTAGTCCAATATTTTAATTTGCAGCTGAGTCATCTTGCCATAGACTTGCTTGGGAAATTTCCCGATGGGCCGCTCATTTTTTTTGCACCATGATCAGTTTCGTTCTGCTTGAAACCAAAGTGGTCCAAATAGAGGCTAATAAATTCACATTGGGAAGTTTATATTTTGCTCAATAGGCCAATTTTTTCATTCAGGTTTCTACTGGATCAGGTGAATTTTCCAATCCGCAGTCTGCAACAGCATGTGCCACTCCCAACTATTTAGAGCTCCCCATCAAATGTGACACAATATTGGATATGCAATTCAACAGCAAATCAAATCCAACTCCCATGATACACTCCAAATGAAAACACAGATTGCACTCGCAAACACAGCTTCTTCAAGATTGTTTATTCAGGTCAAAAAGGATGTTCATATTCACATGGATATCAATAATCTTACCAATATTACCACGATTTTAAGATTGATTGTTGTTGTTTGTTTCTTGGTTAAACACTTTTGGGTTTTTACTTTGAAATGTTTCATGACAGCAAATCACATGATGTGAATTTTTTGGAACAAACTCTGTGCAGGAGAAATGAAAGGCACTATCCAGTGATGCTATAATCAGAAAGCGACATGCCTTTTATCCCCTGGCTGAAAAGCAGAAGGGGGAATATGCTATCAGTCAAGGCAGCGTCGGCGTCGGCGTCCAAAACAATCTTGTGAACACGATAACACAAGACCCATAAGGGTTATGGTGATGTTAAAACTTGTGGGTGGGGTTGGGATCGGAATGCCATGCCCTGCACTTGATTAGATTATGGGCGGGGCATCTGCTAATTAGGTACATAATTGGAATATTACTGAGTTATTTGGGGGTTGGTGATTTTCCAACAAATCTTGGAACGCGATAACATGAGACCCATAAGGGTAAGGTGGATGTAATCTTGGTGGGTGGGTGGGATCGGACTGCTATACCCTTCATCTGATTAGATTATGGGCGTGGCTGGCATATCCTTAATTAGGTACAAATTTGCATAATTAATAGTAAAGTAAATTTGGGGGTATAGGGTTATACTTATACCCAAAAAAGGCTTGTGAACAAACTCTCTGAAGATCCATAAGTCGCCTCCCGATTTTGAATGATTGAAACTGGTGGAGGAGGGGTGGGGAATCAAGTACTCTCACGCTGATAGGTTGTGGCGCCTGATATGCTAATTTTAAATAGTCATTGTATATTTAGGGCTAAATTGGGGGGTATTTAACCCAAAAAAACTGTGAAACCAAATATCTGACGATCCAGAAGTCGGATTGATGATGAAACTTTGTAGGAGGGGTGGGGAATCAATGTAATCTCGCGCGGATTAGGGTTAAGGTGGGTGGTCCGGGTTAAGGGGGGTTTTTGTCAGTTTTAAGGGGGGGGTCCAGCTTAAGGGGGTGGTTGGGTTTAAGGGGGATTGTTGGGGTTTAAGGTGGGTTGTATGGGTTTAAAGGGGAGTTGTCTGGTGTAAGGGGGTGTGGACGTTAAGGGGGATTGTTGGGGTTAAGGTGGGTGTCCAGGATTTAAGGGGGGTTGTCGGGTTTAAAGGGGTTGTCGGGTTAGGGGGGGTGGGTTGTCTGGGCGTAAGGGGGTGTTGTGTTTAAGGTGGGTTGCACGAGTTTAAGGGGGGTTGTCCAGGTTCAGGGGAGGTGTCCGGGTTTAAGGGGGGTGGTTAGCTTTAAGGGGGTTGTTGGGTTTGGTTTAAGAGGGGGAGTGTTGGGGTTTAAGGTGGCTTGTCTGGGTTTAAAGGGGGTTGTCCAGGTGTAAGGGGGGGGGGTTGTCTGGACTTAAGGGGGATTGTTGGGGTTTAAGGTGGGTTGTCCGGTTTAAGGGGTTGTCCGGGTTAAGGGGGGTTGTCTGGGCTTTAGGGGCTGGTTGTGGTTTAAAGGGGGGTTGTTGGGGGTTAAGGGGATTTTTGGGTTTAAGGGGGGGTTGGGGTTAAGGGGTTTGTGCACATTATACTCGTATGCATGGAAGACGTGCACACAGCACGGCGCATGCGCGTATGCGCGCATTGCGTATGCATGCATGCGGGGACGTTGCACATGCGTTGTCCAGGTTTACTTTAAGGGGGGTTGTCTGGGATTAAAGGGGCTTCTTTTGTGGTTAAGGTGGGTGCACGAGTTTAAGGGGGTTGCCCAGGTTTTAAGGGGGGTTTGTGGTGTTAGGGGATTTTTGGGTTTAGGGGGGTATTTTGCGCTGATTATTTAAAAAATTTGTTAAACGTACCGCAGGGGGATTTAGCGGTTCGAGAACCGCGACGTGTATTTTGTAAAAACAAGTAATCGGTATCCTAACATACCCTGCAAGTGATAGAACCAAATGCAACCCAATAACACACAAAATCAAATATTTTAGTTATTACTGTATGTACGGACCCTTGCTTCAATAGTAATTGAACGGAGATTCATATCTGTGACACTGTGTTTCTTCGTTGTCGTTAATTTTTCACTTGGAAAATATACCTTGGAGAGTACAACAGTCTCAATCTTCACTTTTAAGATAGTCCTGCAAGTTTCAAATATTTTTATTTTTTTTTTTTTTTTTTTTTTTTTTTTAATTTTATGTACATGTATTATATAGTTAAAAGTTAACATTCCAACACAAAATTTATATACAATTGAATATTTTTTTTTATAGTATTGTATAAAAATGGAAAATGATTCAACAATTCACAGCAGTATTAACTATTACGGTATTAGATTTAAATGTAACAAACCAGATGAATGATAATGATGTTGTACATAGTGTTTTTTATTTACTGACAGAAAATATACAGTTGTCAGGATTCACAAAAATATTTTGAATACATCAGGTTTAATATGTAGATGTCAAGAAAACTTCAATGGTGTTGAAAAGAAGTTAATACTGCTCAAAATCTGCTGCTATAATTTTACAAGTGAATGCACTCTTACACAGTGATTTACCAAGAGGTTTTTTAATATCAATCCCTCAAAGCATTGCATGTGCCTTTTCTGTACTGTACTAAACGCATGTCACTACTTAAAGGTGATACTCATTGAGTGGACGGCATATATTAAGCTATATACCAATGGAAAGCTTATTTTAATTTCATAGCGATTTTATATGTAACTGTGTCATATTTATGCTACTCACGATTTGGTTACAGGAGCCAAAATGAAAATGGTCTTTCTAGCAACACCACTTCAGCAAAAGTCAATATTATTGACTTGGGTGCTTTGAGGTGGTGACGCCACTGATTGGACAATCGTCGATGCAAGTAAACAAAACCCCATTGCATAGATTGCTGCTGCGCCTTCGAAGACCTACCATTATTTTCTCTAAAATTTGCTAAACTAAATCAGAATTATGAGCAATACAGATACAGATAACTGTCTGTTGGAAGTATCTGGTAGATTTGATGGCTCTATCCCACTCAATCACCAGAGAAGGCGGTTCAGCCGGCATTTTATACATACTGAACCTTGCTTCGCAGTATTCCTGCAACCATGCGAAGACAGCGTGCTCCACCAGACTCTCACTTGCGAAATACTAAACTTATTGTGTGCAATTATAGTAATACCAGTGAGCTTCCACTCAAGTTTAATATAATAAATTCATGATTATATCAATATATGCATATATTTGTTTTCACCGTTTCCATACTAAGGACCGGCCTTATCACAACATAAAACTTAAGCCATGAATAGCAATATTTTATTATTTTCGCGGCTTGATCGCATCATGCAAAATCTGTCGGAAAACCACTGGTATCATATTTGTATACCTTGAACCCCAATATCAACATTCTTTTGTTCTTTATTCCGAGCAACATTCCACTCAGCTCCCCTTGACACACTTGACTATAGTCATAATTAGGCAAACACCTAATTATCATAACAGCTGCGTGCACATGCATAGACACCACAAGAAATTAATCCAGGCCTCCGAAACTTACTGTGACAAATTCCATTCTGTTTCTATGAGAAAGTATGCTGTATTAAACTTTCGCTTGACAAAAATCCATGTTTCTCTACCATTATTTGTATATAATAATCACAGTATACTTCTCAGAACAAATCACAACGTAATTTGATTTCTCAAGACGTGGATGTTTTCTAATAGATTTTCCTAATTACGTCGACATGGGATTCCCCGTGTTTACAATTACGGCATGGGGGGGGGGGGTAGTTTGCAGTTCTTATATTTTTTTTAACCAGGTTTGCCCCAGTCGTGACAAATCGTAGGATAGTAGTACTGATGACAAGAGCTTATAGGCGAAAACAACACATGCACACACGAGAGCAGCGAGGACATTTTTTATAGAAAAATTGCTTCCCACCCTTACAGAAATGTTAGCGCAAATAATTATATTTGCAAAGGGTCGACAATTGACAGGTGTGACAATCAAGCCCAGGCACGCCTAGTTGGGCGATGAGCCAAGAATTACGTTGACGAAAAGTTGAAGGGAAGTCATATCATACTTCCTTTACTCAAAATAAACTTCTAGTTGCAGTGTTTTCATGCACAAATCAAACTCTGGTTTTGTTCTTTTTTCATAAAATGATAGATTTTATGAAACTAAAAATATTTTTCTAAATGAAGCAGTTACATGAGGTAAAAGAACTTGCATTTTTACGTGAGAAATTGGTCTATTTTACACCGATTTGGGGTATGTTTACATTGGAAGATGCATTGCACAACAAGACTCGTTCAACATGTCCAATCGCCTACGTCAATGAATTTGCCAAGGTCAGAGAAGGAAAGCTTGGGTGTATTTTGGGGGTGTAAAATCGCAACGAAATATAGGGTTATTAGTTTTTGGTTTATAGCGGCTATATTACACCATTATTTTTTTTTGAAAAGATATTTTTGGCATCCTGAAGTCATAAGCTTTCCATTGGTATATAGCTTAATATATGCCGTCCACTCAGTGAGTATCACCTTTAAGGATAAGTGTTCAAAAAGTTTAAGAACCACAAGATTTTCATAATCACGCAAAAAAGTACTAGCACCTTGTGGGCTAAATGAGTTTAAAAGTCATGTTTTTATGTGTTAAGAATAGGATTTATGTGGGATAACATTAACTTATTGAAGTAAAATGTCCCCAAACTGTCGCATTGTGGGATTGACTCAAAACACCCTCTGGTGATTTACAGAGGTACAAAATCCTTTTTGCATCGTCTGCATGCAGATTGGCACATAGGGATTATTTGGTAGTATGTGCGTCTGTGTGGTGTCATTATGTGTTTTAAATGTTAACCATGTACTTAGTGGATACACTGACCTTATTAACTTCATAGTTGGAACAGTGAGAACATGTTGAGTTCCACCATTTGTCTTTATTCCCATTTGCATTATAATAAGCTCTTTTGCATATTTTTTCCTAATTAAAGGGGCATTTCATGATCCACAGCCTCGTCCCCCCGACTTACCTCAAAAAAGTTGAGATTTTCATATCATCTGAACCGTTAACATTAGTAATCCACGTGTGCAAATCTTACCTGCAAATTCGGCCGTGTCTGTAAGTAATTCGCAATTTTGTGGCCAATGGGACCGTGGGAAACAAGCATTTGCTCGTAACACAAAACCGCAAAGTCGGGATCAGCTAAAAAGTTGTGAATAGGCTTTTCTCAAGGATATCTAGTGAACAATGAATAAAATAGAAGGGGCTGGAATCACAAAATGCACCTTTAACTCTTGATGAAAATAATCTTGTACATCAGGCAAACATGAGAAAAAAATCAAATGAGGTCATCTGGAGTAAGGTCATCCAGAGGTTCAACGTTTATAATTATATCCCTATTCACAATCCACGAAAGCAGACGACACATGCATTTTAGGGAATGCCTTTTTTTTCTTTCCAAAGCATCGTACTGGGGTAATGTCACAAGCAGTCAGTCATTTTCAAATTTGAGTTATAAGATTTTGTTCTTGCATGTAGAGGTAGAACATCATATCAACAAATTATTTCTGTTCTGCATGAGAACAGACAAAAAACATTTAAAGGTGTAAAGAGAGATTTCACATAACAATTGTCCTAAAAATGTGAAGATTCTGATTTTTGCACTAATAGTTGGGTCATTTGGGGCAATTGTGTGACTGTGGAGAGCAGAGCATCATTTCTCAGTGGATTTGTCTTCTTTGAAGGTTAATGAACAAATTTAGCGGGGGTACCCCTCGAGAAAGTGTGGGCAGAATCCAGGAGGGGGGAAAGTTCATAGTACAGGGGTCAAAAATGAAAAATGCTTGAATTGCTGTAATTGCTTCTTGTTACAAGGATTAAAAAAGGTATAGTTTGTACTACCTACAAGGCATGGTTACCGAGGTATAAGATACATTTTGTCAAATGTCAAAGGTCATCACCGAAGGTTAAATCTTTAATATTGCACTGATTTCTTTAAAAATGGTCCCAAATTATTAACCTTTCCACAGGGATTGCAGCAAAAGTAGTTGACACTCTCATTTGTATTTGTTTATCGAGATAAATGACAAACAAGGTCAACCCCATTGACCTCTATTGATCTCCGAATTTTAAAAATATGTTAGACGGTGCAAAATGTTTTTGTTGCAGTCTCTGAGGAAGATGAACAATTTGAGCGCACTTTTGATGAAATCGGAGCAATATTTAAGATTTAACCTTTCGTGATGACCTTTGACATTTGGCGATTTTTGTGTTATATCTCCATAACCATAAGTTGTAAGTAGTACAAACTATACCTTTTTTATATAATCCTTGTAACAAGACAAACACTATGGTTAACCTTTTTACAGCAGTCTAAGCATTTTTCATTTTTGACCCCTGGATTCCGCCCACACTTTCGCGAGGGGCACCCCTGCTAAATTTGTTCATTAACCTTCATAGAAGACAAATCCACTGAGAAATGCTGCTCTGCTCTCCACGGTCATGGAATTGCTCCATATGACCCAACTATAATGTCAAGTTTTCTATCAAAAATATCCCCATGCCAAAAGGAATAAGCTGAGAATTATTTCTTTGGTACAAAAAATGTGAAATTTCTAATTTACTATAGCATAGGAACAAATACTAAATTCAGCCTGTTTTATATTGAAATTATTATTGAAATTGCCTTTTGTTTTCACTTTCAAGGCATTTCTGTAGCCAAATACAGGTAAGAAATCTATTGGGGGTCTCACCAATATGAATTTACTATATATGACACAATGTATGGAGGACCCAAAATCTATTGTTGCACCTTTAAAAACTGCCATTTGAAGAGTGGCATTTTGTTTACATTGCATGACCTTTGCACGGTCAGTAATTGCATGCTAAAGTTAACTTGTGTTTGGAAATGTTTTCAGCTTAGTGATATACAGGTGTCCATACTTAATTACTACACTGTGATGACGTTAAATTGTTATTTTGTGCGAGTTTGACACAAATGCTTGAAGTAAAACGAGATGGTATTGTAATGCATGTTACGTCCGCACATGGCGTAGCAAGTCATGCGGTGCGTTGGCATACCCATGCACATAATCGTGATGGACGCGTTCAACTAAATAAAACAATCAATTTTGAAGGGCGACGGCAAAGCAACAACACATGCCTCTTCATTTAGTCCGGACCGGTATATCGTTAACTCCAGCAGTAATCTTGAGTGGAATCAATTAAAGAAGAAATTGTATTATATTCTATCCATGCATCATGTGTGCCATCTGTATCTCCTAGTTATTATACTTGTAATCATTGTAAAGATGAAGGCAAAGTCAATGTGGGTAGTTGTGAAGTGAAGACCAGGTCCATTTTCCTACATAACAATTGACAATACAGTGTAACCCCTCAAATGTTGACTGAACTTAAGATAGGATTATCAGGTACAGCACCTAGACAGACAATATGAGCTAGTAAAATCTAAATTCCTGGCAACAGTTCAGTAGCTTTCATTCGCTATATTTAGAAATACACCCCTTGGTTGTGGGGCTGATACATGATACCCAGGATCACACAGGTCAGTTTTCATGTCAATGCATGTATTAAGGACAACCCACTGAACCGTGTCCTTGGTGGATGAGCATATATAACTCTAGTGAGAGTTGGTATAAAAAATTGGATTCTTGAGTTCAGATTTTTTTCAAGCTAGATTGAAAAGGTATTGGGCAAGCTCAGTCGAGCCCAATATTTTTACTTATGATCCTTGCGACGAATATGGAGGGATTCAACGACCACCAACTTCCTCTTACTGTCACTTTCATCGACTTCAAGAAAGCCTTTGATGCCATCAATAGAACGTTCTCCATATTACGTCATTATGATATTCCTGAGGCAGTGGTCAATGCCATCAAGTGCAGGTGGTGAATGGAAACATTTCAGAGCCTTTTGATGTAACCCACTTTTTCACCTAAATGTACCAATGTCTTATCTAGTACCCACCTAAGTGCTATTCCATCTTTTGGAATCAGTATAAAAGAGGGTTTTTTAATGGGTGTTTAAATGATGATACATTGCAGCATTTGATTTTCATTAGTCCTCCTCGGACAAATGTTGAACTCGATATTGACCTACCTTTATGTCAATATAAGAGGGTTAACTGATGATCTTGTTTTTCAAGCTAAAGTTGATGATCTTAGGCATAACTATCAGCAGTTTGAGCTATTTATACAGAGGATCCAAGGTTAATATAATAATAATAATAATAATACAGTGCTGATAAAGCGCTAATGTAAGACACATCCAATGCGCGACATAAAATTATCAGAGCAAAACATAACAAAAGTAGCCAGTGGATGCCACCTTAAGAATGGAAGAACTTGGAATTGATAAGCTTTGAGTTGTCTAGATTGAATTGTGTGAGAGAGGGTGCATAGCGTAATATCATTGGCAAATATTCCAAAGTTTAGGAAGCAGCAATGGCAACAGCTCTTCACATATGATTTAGTCCGAGCAGAAGGAGTCTTCAAAAGATTTGTAAGATGAACGAAGACGCCAGGATGGAAACATACTGTGAAAACAAGTTCAGAAAGGTATGAAGGTACCATGCCATTGAGAATTTTGTATGTGAGGAGGAGAAACTTTGTAGCAATTCCTGTTTGAAGGGAAGCCAGTTAGATCGTAGAGGACTGGGTTTATGTGCTCGCGTTTTATGGACAGAGAAACAAGACGAGCAGCGGAATTTTGTATTCTTTGGAGCTTTGAGGTCTGTTATTTGAACGGACTTGTTATTCTGTCCAATCTTGCTGGACAAAGGCGTGTGGAATGAGCGTGTGGATTGAGTTTCTCCAGTAGTTGCTTTGTCCAATATTTACGTATTGACCAACCTCTTTCTTAGAGCAAAAGGCTGCCCCAATGTCAATTTTATTAATATGGGTGACATGTTTAGATGACAGTCAAAGTCAAGATTGGCACCACAAGGTGCGAACAGTTTGGAAAGGAGTAACTTGCGAATAAAGGGGGTGAGATGAGAGATTTGGGTACTATGGCATATTGGAAGTCGTAACATGTAGTACCTCTGTCTTACTGTCATTTAACATGAGGGTAATTGTTAACAATCCAGGTTTTAATGTCACAAATGCACTGCTCAATTGATTTATAGCAAGTGGGCGACTGTTAGGTTTAATAGTGACGAAGAGCTGCGGTTCATCGGCGTCGGAAGCATTTTATTTGGGACGTACCGCTGTGGTGGGGCGCCTACCTATTCCCCTTCCGGGGGCGAAAATCTTATTAAGTATTGGTTACTTGAATCACATTTACGTGTAAGCCATTATGGCATTTTGAACATGTTTTTTAAACACATCGCGGTTCAAGGAAGGGACCTTCCACATTCTAGAAAAAAAGTAGGCCTACACGAGAAGATTGTAAAAATGTTAAGGTTCTGAATTTAGGGGGTTGGGAAGGGTGGCACCCTTCCGCGCAAAGCGCGGAACCCTTGCAATGTTTATTTTCCAAAGCACGTTTTCACGTGAACATTGATGGGAAAGAAAAAAAAATGAAATATATCGATTCATCTGCTCATGTGACCCCGTACCATTCTTGCGGAGGTGAAAAATTAAAGAGGGGCAGGGACTTCTGTTAATCATGTCTTGGGAGGAATGTTAAGGCCTGAATACACTATTGTGCGTTTTCCATAAATGGATATGAATTGTATTTAGGGCAGGTGGGTGAGTTATTACCAGTGTACTCACAAGAAGATAATCCGATGTGGTGTGCATTTGAATCTTCATTTGCCCTCTCCGACGTAATTGAATAGGGCCCAAACTCCAGGGGGACGAACGTATCAACGCGAATCGACTATAGAAAAAGGATCACTTATATGAATATGGTTCTAAGATAAACTTTGTGTCTTAAAAAGTAAAATTGAGTGAACGGGTAAGGTTTATTTGACCCTAGAACCATAAGTCAATTGACCTTGTAGAGTTCATAAATATGACGCGGCAGGGGTAGTGTGGGAGAGGTTGTACCAATTCGCGCGAAAGCAGAACTCTTGCAATGTTCATTTCCAAAGTAGTTTTCTCATGAAAATTTGATGGAGACAATTTGAAATTAGCAAAGGTTCACTTTAAAATGAATATAGTGATTTAAGATCAAAGATAAAAAGTAAAATTGGTTAATGGGTAAGGTTTTATTTGAAAAAACACGAGTGCTATTGATCTTGGCGCGTTTATATATGAAGGTGCGAGGGTTTGCCCCTTCAGCCCGAAGCGCGAAATCCTTGAAATGTTCATTGCCAATCAAATTTTTTGTGGAGTTGATGGAACAAATTTGAAATTAGGCAAAGCGTTCACATTATGTTAAGATCAAAGGCCTAAAAAGTAAAAAAAATAGTTAAATGGGAAGGTTTATTTTAACAAACCATAAATCAATCGAGCATGCATGGAGAGTTCATATATAAAGCGGCGCGAAGAGCGGAACCCAAGCAATGTTGATTGCAAAAAACATTTTCTCATACAAAATTGGATAGAACGTGAAAATTTGTAAGTTGGTTCACTTTCTAATGCTTATAACAAGACAGAGGTGATGGGTGTTTGTTTGACTCAATTATGCGAAGTGTCCATTGCGAATCACATATCAAGTGTCGCGGGGGGGGGGTGTGGGAGAGGTGTCCCTCTCCCGGGCGAAGCACGGAACCCTTGTCAAGTTTCATTTTCCCAAAAACATTTTTCTCAACGTTATTGGAACCAAACAATTGATTATAGCGAGTTCTATAGGCCTATGAACGCGAAAGAGAATGGGTGCGGGAGGTAAGAGGTTTCACCTTTTCGGATTCGCGGCCATCTTGCAGGGAATGGCAAAGTCCATTTCCCAAATTTCTGGAGACTTTTAAATCTAAAGAACGACATGCATGTTGGAAATGTATGCATAAATGTATGGGTCACACTTTGAATAGCCCAGGTACTTTGAGGTCGGGTAGTAAATGCGACCGAATGCTTTTTGGAATACTACGGGAACTAACACCTTTGTTTTGTTATAGGTTATGCATGAGTGAGGGGAACGAAACCTCTAGGTTCCCGAACTGTGAGCACGGAGGACTATTCTCCTGCACACCGGTATACGGGTGCTTTCGCTCATGAGACTTGACAAAAGACGCAACATCAGCCTTTTATTTCAGCAGAAGTTTTGGAGGGGTGCCGCGTATACCAATGCTAGTAAGACCTCCAGTTTCAGTGTCGTTGCCACCCAGTGACCATTATTTTTGTAAAATGTCACCACCTCACCCAAACCCCCTATTTTTGGGAGTATTTTGGAAATTTGCACCCAAAGACCCCTATTTTTGAAATATTGCTTAAAATTCACCCACTAAGACCCCATTTTTTGGAAAAATGTAAGCATTTTCTGTAAATTGTTCTAACGGAAGGCATTAATTCTTAATTCGCTGGGCAACCAGAACCAAGGCGCCATTGTTTATTAGACTTTGTAAATTTAAATTTGCCATTACTGACTCATGGGGATGATCAATGGCCCAATTGGTGTTAGAGTTCTGAAATTGCTTCTATAGGGTTGCCTGTGTAGTCATTAACCGTACTGCTGAACTTGTGCACAACAGTCAAATCAGAAAACCAGCTGTTATTGAACCAAGTTATTTGGTATACACAATCAAGATTATTCCCCAAGGTTGCACGAAAACAATTAAATTGGAATGGGAATGCATTACGGTATAGGACACCTGTTCGATTCTTTTGTTCCTAGCCAATCGATCAAAACAGGCACAACCTCTAGTGAGCGACACAAGTTCATTATTATTGATAACAGCATAGCAGAATAATGATACTTGTCATACTCCTGGCACATCAGTTTAATAATAATGGAAACCAAAAGAGGGATTAGGGTTCATCATCGACCTAGGCAAATTTGCTTCTAGTAGACGGCATCAGTTCATAGTTGTATCAACTGTGCAATTTTGTTTCCATATGGTGGCAGAGTGTAACATAACGTGTAGCCTTCAGCAGAGGCCGAGTTATATTGTTAATTAAGTATCGTGATATCTCAGAAGGGATTGTCAGGAGGATAGAGTTCAGACATCTGAACGAACATTTACCAATCAATTTGCGATCTTGCGAAACTTGCAGTGCGACTTGGTGACAGAGGGGCGAGACCAAGGCAGCATGAAACAAATAGCACTATGGTCAGAGGAAGGCTATGCATCACAGACATGTATCCACACGTTTCTTCTTCGCTGGTGATGAGGAGCCAGCCATGGACCACGTATGTGAGTTGGTTCATTAACCAGTTGGATAAGACGGCTGACTGAAGAATGTCATTGAAGGTTTGGGTCCAGGTTCATGGGATCGTCCTGTGAAGTTTAAAGTCACCAAAGATGGTGAAAGGAAATCAGTGACAAATTGACTTCAAGAAGATGAGAAAATTCTTCAAAAACTTGGAGGCTTTTTGCTTAGTAGGATTTAGGTTGTGGCGAAAAAAGTTATCAGTTTAAGTGAATCCTGGTGTCCAGCAGTGAATGTTCCATTCCGAGGCATTCAAAAGATTGGAAATGTGCACTTGTTCTCTGTTTTGCTACCCTTTACGGTGGATGACACAATACCACCTCCTCGCCTTGCCTATGCGAGGTAGTCTGAATAGAGAAATCCGGTAGAGTATTGAAATATCAGCCAATTCAAGGCTTGATCATATATGAGGTTTGGAAGGGCTGCTGAAGCTGCTTTAAGTCGGCGCGATCAACGTCAAATTGGGGTACCTGATAATGCTTCTCTTGTGGTCTCATAATCATGTGACCCATTTCAGATTCGTGTCTATGGTTGCATCAAGTGATCTAAAATGACGCAAAGCACTGCTTGATGGCTTTCTGGAAGTTGGAACATTATGGAGAACTCCTCCATACCAATACCCACAAAAGTGAGCTGTTCACACAACATGTTCACAGTTCTGCTGTATAGATGCGAATGATACCTCATAAAAATACGACGCAAATTAATGTCATCGCCACCGCTTTCTGTTACCGCTAATGCGTCAATGATCCGGTTTTGCGCAAGTCAATCGCTCGTACGACTGGAAGTATATCATGGGCTGAAGGGCCACAGGGCACAAAGATATTAGACAATGAAATAGACCCTTACTGAAATCACTTCCAAAGTTTGTAAAACATTTTAAAAAAAAACTTTTTATTTTTGTAAAAAAAAGGAAAAACTAATTATTTTCCTTTTAAGCTCACTTCTAACCAAGGATGCGAACATTACTGCCATCAATTTTCAAGCGTGAAAAGCATGCAGTCATCACCTTACAGACCATTGCTTTTGTATAGGTGCTAATTCGACTATTCACCTTTCACTTGTCAGATCAATATGTTAATACAAGCCTGACGTACAATGTCTAAATCCCGTCTGAATGCTTTTGAATTGTGTCAACAAAACATTCTAGATACACTGTAAATTCTAGCAAGGATGTCAACACATTGATTTTTCATGCAATGAATTGCCACCGACTGCCACCACCTTCTTGCTGTTTTTACTGTTTTTACAGATGTAAACACCCAAATTGTTTGTAAATTTGTGAAAAGTGATTTCAGTAAGGGTCCTATTTCGTTATGTATATTTTTTGGTCATTGTGTGCCTTTAAATTTTCTGCGAGTGAATGATAATAAATTCATGGAGTATGGGGCTCTTAAAAATGCGTTCTTTGGACGGGTTGCCAGATGAACATATAGTGGCATCATATTGGATAGAGTTTGAGGTCAGTTTCTAGAAAGTTATAGTCTGATATTTTATTCCTGTCAGTAAACGCATATTGCCGATGGTAAGAATTCATTTGGAGGGGGATGTGTTGAGATTATAACTAAAAGCCGTAATGCTCAACTTTGTTCAACTGATTTGATGTTGTAACCCATTTTACATGAACCTTTTTTGTATCTAATATGTAAAGGCTTCATACCAGAATCAATTGAATAGATTGTTTTACAGTCTGAGACACGCTATCGATTCCTTTGTTTGGAGTCAATCAAAGAACGAATAAAAGTGTCACGAATATCTAGGCCGGGTGAACCTCTTTAAGGTTGAGGGGATTAGGCCAAATAAATATTGTAGCCTTCATGAGAGTGGCCAAAACTCTATTAGTAGGTTCAACTCATCGTGTCCATAGAGGAAAAGTTTTGGAACAGCGTCGATTAGTTGGGGAGAGGAGGGTAGAAAAAGAGAAAAACATGTGGCGCGCTGCGTGATTTGATTCACCTGGTTTTTAACTATACTAAGATATAGGCCTTCGGTGTTGACTTCATTTTCACATAGAGGGTGCAAAGACTTTTGCGTTCCTTTGATATCCAAACACTGGCGTCAAAAAGTAGTAACATAATGAACTAGTACATTGAATACCACTGTAGCAAAGACGATTAGTCAAAATGTTTTGTGGCTCACAATGCGCTTATTACGTTGTAATTGAAATGCTTTCATAGAATTGATTTTCTCTGGTTATCTGGGATTCATTTTTCAATACGATTTTGCGTGGGAAATTTTTATTTCCACCCACTAAACATGCCCTCATTCAATACTCATACCTTCGGAAAAGTACTAGAGGTGAACGATGGGTTGAATCTACTATAATTAGTACTTAGACAGTTATTTGACCACTAGTCACGCATATTTCTGGATACAAGCGAAAAAATGTCAGCATTTCTATCTTCCTTGCCTGCCTGTCACATATGAAGATTGGCGACCACTCGTGCACAGGTGAATAACTTCTGCCTCCATAAAGTTCTGTCTGTGAGCTCTACGTTGATGTACCTTGAGCCTGTCATTCCTGATGTTGTCGAACCATTGTTTCTTCTTTTCTCTCTTGCGTTTTCCTTCTACTTTCCCTTCGATGATGCAGGGCGAGAGGGCTTCCGCTGCCTCTAACTATGTGACCAAAATAACTCAGTTTGAGTTTTATTACGTTACCAAGCAACTGTCTTTTTACTCCAAGCTGCTCAAGGATGCTCACATTGGTTCTCATCTCCTTCCAGCTTACATTAAGCATGCGCCTCCATAGCCACATTTCTGCTGCCATGATCCTCTTTTCATCAGCCTTCAGAAGCGTCCAGCTTTCAGCATCATAGAGGTGCACACTCCAAACCAGAGTTCTGACCAATTTCATTTTGAGCAACACAGAGAGGTTTCTATCCTTCCACAAGTCACTGAGCTGAAATATTCCTTAGTGACGTAAAATAACTTTTGCGGGTAATAATTATTCCTATCATTTTCTTATGTTGAAGGCTTCAGAGTTTGTTCAAGTTTGGTGTTTGGAATTTATTCAGTCTTTTTGCTTTGCATTTTCGTTCGTGAGAAAAGGGGCATTTTTTAATTATGGCCTTAAGCTGATCCGGTATCGTCACATCGAATTTCTATTGTATTGATTGGGTGAAGTATACAACCTCTCAGAACGAATGGAATCGTCGACACGCCCCAAAAACTTTTAATGAACTGACAGGAATAAAAAATCATACTATAATTGCCTTCATTGACTACTTTCGTATCACAAGAATGATCATATTCTTCTGTTTAAATCCAAATGACTCGCGATGTTCTCGGAATCTTAGATTTTGCTTAGCCAGAAACAGAGTTGCAATTCAGAAGTCGATAACGTAATTGACGATTTGCGTTTGATTTGTTCTCGAGCCCGCACTTGTTTCGAATTTACAAACTTTCCTGCTTCATTTGCATCTTTTGCTGCTCTTTTCTTTATTTTTCTTTTCCCTATTTCCCCTTTCATTTCTCCATTTTTTCTTTCCTTTTTGCTGGTCTCTCCTTTTTTCTTTTTCCTTATTTCTTTCTCTCTCTCTCTTCTCCTCTTTCTCCTCTTCTTTGCCTGATTTCCCATTCGACTTTTTGTCTAGGGGCACTCTTCTCCCTTGCCCTCACCTGGCTACACCAATGGTAAAGCCTTCCAGTGAGGTGTTGTATGGGACATCAGTTTGCAAATCATACCCTTCTTTTTAGTCGTCTTTTGATTACCACCAGTTTCTCTTCCGTCGTTGCTGAGAGGCTTTAGATGCGGGACGATTGTGGCCCTTTCTCCACATGAAGTAACCTCTTTTTGTCCCCATGGCTTAAAAGGCAGTCAGTCTACATATGCGTGTGTTCCATTTTGGTTAGGTCGATTGGTATCTTCAGGGAACAACAATCAGGAATCTTCTGCCCAAACGCTCGGGGCAATTCCAGCCAAACTTGATGAGAATGACTGGCCCAAGGTTCATTATGTGGTGTACTCCAATTGTTGTGAGAGGTCATGTGGGCCCCAGAGGGTGTTTTGAATCAATCCCACAATGCATTGCAATGTGCCTATACTGTACTGTACAAAACCCATGTCAGTACTTAGGGATAAAAAGTGTTCCAAAAGTTTTTATAGAACAACAGGACATGTCATAATCATGCTAAAAATTCCCTAACTACTAATGCTTTGTGGGCGTAAATGAGCATAGAAGTCAGGATTTTTATGTGTTAAGAATAGGATTTTTGTGGGATCACATGACCCTGTTGAGGTGAAATTTCCCAAAACTGGTGCATTGTGGGATTGACTCAATACACCCTCTGTGTGGGCCCATTCCTTGAAAATCTATCCATTCGTTTTCCCTCCACAATAGTCCAGCGGTAGAACCATAGACCTTGCTTATGAACTTGCGAACGAGTCTGCAGGAAATGTGTTGATGGTTTCTAGCAACATTGACCTGCTATATTCCAAATATTGATGCAACTTTGCCTCCTTGAGAATTTGAGATATGGAAGGGGTAGGTAAAATAACAGGGGTCAAATTTGTAAACATTTCATCAGGATTAAAAGATATATGGACATGCTCGTCTGGTTATAAGGATCAATAAAAGGTCTAGTTTGCTATATCTAGACCACATTCTCAACAGGCTTAAATGGTTCAAGGTCACCCTGGGGTAAAAATTTATAATGCACCAATTTCTCTCAAAATGGGTCAAATCTTCATGCTATAGTAATGTAAATGTGATTTGCTTGACATATACACCCCTATAAGTAAGGGGCAAAAAAGTGTTAAGGCGACAGGGTGTTTTTATGGGGGGATCAGCACTCTGCCTCTGGGGGTAGCTGTGAGCTGATTAACATGAACATTCCAATACGAACATTTGAAACCGATTGAGACCAATCGGATCAATATAATGTTCCCCCATGATGACCTGAAAACAGTTTTTTTTAGCCTGGCGTGCAAAACCAAAAGGTGGTCGATGGAAATATACCTTTTTAATCCTTAGAACCTAATGAACATTCATACCCCCTCAACCCCGTATGTGAAATAACAAGACTGTCCATGTAAATCCCCCCCCACTTTCTGGATATCAAAAATGCTCAAGGAGACAACAATTGAAAGTTCTGGAATCAGCATGTCAATGTTTGCCTAGAAACCATCAAAACATTTTGTGGCAGATCCTTTTCAAGATCATTATGGGCCTACCATGGGGACTGCAAATTCACAATGGCGACAATCACCAAAATTTGGTCAGATACAGTATAAGCACTGAATCAAGGCCCTAATGAGGTGTTCACAGATTATTATTGGTACTCTAAATTGATTGCTGGATGTGACAGCTTGTTGATTGTCCGCTCTGCAATTATCATCCGACTCTCAACATGCTGACATGTCCACTGCAATCAATTTGCAAAGTGGGGTTACAGATTCACAGGCTAATAAGCCTTACGTAACTCCACTCTCTGTAGTATTATCATCTGCTATTATCGTATAAGATGTTTATGTGAGTGAGAAAATAATAACTGAACTGAATATAATAAAGGAACTGAAAT
This sequence comes from Ophioderma brevispina, assembly GCA_023653785.1. NCBI lineage: Eukaryota > Metazoa > Echinodermata > Ophiuroidea > Amphilepidida > Ophiodermatidae > Ophioderma > Ophioderma brevispina. The sequence goes on from JAMKCH010009158.1 coordinate 19,225, forward strand.
GAAATGATTGGGTCAAATGTTTATTTTTTCAGTAAATTAAAGGTTGCTTCTGTCATTCGGTTAGGGTGACTGTTTTTTTTTTATCTCTGGCCCAAACACTTGTGAACCAATTTGCAGCCATATTATGTTTTGAGGAGTCCAGGTGTGAAAATATCGATCCAAAACATGATCATGATTTAAAGGATGATTTACGCCCAATATTTAATGGTCTCGCTATGAGTTTTAAAATATTGGGCTCGGACTGTGTCTCGCCCAATATTTTGCAACTCATAGGTCGACCAATTAATTTGGGCTTATCGATCCAATTTATATCAAAACTTGATCAGAAAAGCACTGTCCCAGGGTCATATGTTTTTAAAAGAAGGATTTATCGTATGTGTGTGTTCCATTTTGGTTAGTGACGGTTTTTGGATCTCATGCCCAAACGCTTAGGCTTAATTGCAGCCAAACTTGATAGAAGAACCACTGGCCCCAGGTTCAGATGTGGTGTTCTTCGATTGTGGTAAGAGGTCATGTGGGCCCTTCTTTTGAAATCAAAGCTCCAGATGTAATGGGAACAGAAAACTATTTTTGCCCCAGGTTCCGTGCGCCCCGCTCTATTTCTTGTTCATCAGGACGGGTGTCCTAACGCTCGGTCACTACCTTTGTTATGTACTGTACAGGTATTGACTCCGAAAGGATGGACTTCAACATATACTAGTGAAATAAGAAAAACTTGTGTAGGATGCAGATGACCTGGACCTTGATAAAATCACTGAATCATAGATTGTTGTTATTTAATAAGTAATGAAAAATAAGCCAGATATGACAAATTTTGTAAGCGCACCTCTTTTTCATCCATTCAATAGGATTTATACAGGTAAGCAAGATATTACGTTAATGTACGATATATTGGTGTACATGATGAAAGGAAATGATGACCCATGCTATCGTGTTTTTTAATTGATGTACGATAGCCATAATTTCTTTATTGGATCATCCAAAGGAATGGAATGGTCACCACAAAATCTCACCCAAAATAATCCTAAGTGTGAAAATGAAAAGGGTTTCAACCACGACTATACTGTATCCAGGGATAGAAACAAGCTATGCCAAAAAGGGACTAAACTCTAAGCAAAGTTTAGTTGTAGCAATATCCTAAAAAAAAGGGGAAGATTTGATTTGCTTGCTCTGCAACAGGTGAATTGCTGTTTGGATTGGATTATGACAAATTTCAATAAATTAAAAAAAGCAAAAAACTAAAAAATTAAAAAAAAAAAATGTAACATTAAACCCCTGGGTCACAAACACAAGTTTAATGTGTGTAAATCCATAGGAAAAAAAGGGTTTGTGCTTACAAGACCTGTCGATTTCTTCATTTTTTCAACAATGAAAAGTATAGAATGTGTTTACAAAAACATCAACCAAATCATATGATATAGTGATTGCATTAAGGTCAAGATCATTTTTAATCCCTTCCACAATTTTTTTTGGATTCACGTTAGGAGGTCCTCTGTAATGATTGTTCTTTTGTGTTAAATGTCTTTGGAAATTTTTGTTCGAATGTGACATCATTTTCATCCAGGTGCATTGAGTCTAGTCCGTGGTACTTATCATCGAGTATTTTGGGGGTTCAAGAGAATCAACCTCCTCGTGGTGATCCTTTTCGATCTAGGGTGATTGATAATCACAACTTGAGATACGCTAACTCCTGTTGTCTTTTTTATAACTCACTGTATTTTTAACTCACTGTTGTTCTTTTTTTTTAACTCACAACCTTGTGGGTATTTCATCATGCCCGGTCAGAGGTACAAACCTGATGTCAGTCTGAATGCGTTCAGGGCAGCATCATTTCGATTGTCAGGTGAGCTTTGTTTGTGATTCTTTCATTTGTGCTTTCAACTGAATATGTGGAAGAACTCACTAGCGCAAAGATAACCATCATTGAACATCAACCGCAACGCACAAAGGCCCCCTGCGATTCTCTCCAAGAGACACACGCAGCTGACAAGATTCAATTTGAAAAATTTGGGCTACTATACTCGAGTGCACCAACGAGAGCGCACCATGGATTGCCACCTTGTTGGAAACACAGCTCAATGGAAACATATTGCAACCTCACCTGTAGATTCCACCCTGGAATGGGGCAACGACCCAAATTGTATATGTCTCCCGTCATCAGTCTACAAGCCACCTAACTCCTGGTTTCAAGCAGATTCTCTACCTACTTATGGTGGCACCTTTCATCTACACTGGTGTGTGAACTCCAGTCATACGGGGACTACGGGAATACCAACCCTGACGGTTCCACCCTAGAGGACTGGCCTCAAAATCTGGCCCGTTGTAAAAATTGTACGACCCCAAGCAACCAGACAGTCTCTACTCTGGAAGGTGGAAACACAAATTCAAAACCCTTGACCTTGTATTGTAAATATTGGATGCCATTTTTGATTCACCGTACATGTCTCGATAGCTTTTCGAGTCTCAACAAGACCATCACCTGATCGCTTTTAGGGACGCATTGCTAAGTCTGTACCAACAAAGCAGTAAAGTGGAACTCCCGCAAGGCAGGACTGGGAACAGGGGTGACTGGAAACCAGTTGGATGAAACCTGGTGCCCAACTTCGGAATAGCATGCACCGAACATTCTTCAACCTGGACAATCCTACTCAGCACTATGTAAAACTCTTATTAAGATAGCCAATAAGACCACCCCATGTGGCTGTCGTCGCAGTTATATCCATCCTGGGATGCGGAATTGAAATGCACCACTGCAGAGTCCAAAACATCGAAATGTCCTGTGTCTATCAACACAATTGCTGAGCAACTCCTGCCAAATAAGGTCGTTTCAAAGGATATTGATAAGGATCACGCTCGCTCTGTTAAAAAAGAGAGCCACCAAAATTCGTTGAGCCCATGGCGTTGAGGGTCACTTTCAACACCCGTTTCACTAGATTGAGCTTTACTCTGCTATCACCAACTGAAGAGTGCAACAGCCCAGGGGACTGATAATATACCAGTGGAGTTTCCTAATGCACTGTGGCCCACGATGTCTGAATGGCTCCAGGAGTTCACCACATGTTGCCTTACCAACCAGTCCTTACCCCAAGATCGAGGATCGAGGGCTCACCATCATCGCACTCCCCAAACAAAACAAAAAGCAAGCCTGTTGGACAACCTCAAGAACTACCCCCTCCTTGAGAGGGCTGATCCTGGCCCAGCAGGAGCCCGTCGTTAATCCCATTATGCCTGACGAACCAGCAGGATTACGCCGTGGCCGGAGCATTGTCCATCAGATTGTAAAACTAACAAATCATATAACCCACCGTGTGGCACAAGGCCTTGACACTCAAAGCTTTCAGGGCCTTCCCGAACGTCACCTGTACCAATTCTTATGTAAACATGCTTTAAAACCGGAAAGTTTGTTTAAGACAAGCTGATGGGCCCAGGGCTAGTCGATGCCTGTCGTCTGTGGAACGGAGCCCACAGATCCGTATTGACCCCCATGCTGTTCAAATTGTATAATGGCAAATTACCTCAAACAACTCTAGACAATATGGCTACGTCGACGATCTTGACCTTCTTCACTCGGACATAGCGTGGACTGAAAGAAAGACAAGTACACACTTCAGATATGGCCATTTTTCTCGCAGCATATCTCAAGACCTGGAGACTCAGCTGAGAGTGAAGCGAGACCACCGTTATTGCTTTATCTTAACAACAAAGAGGCTCATCACCAGCTCCAAACCAACTTCAATGGAGCACCTCTGCAATACAATCCTATTCCTCACCAACTTATTTGGGAGTGAATTTGATCGGCAGCTACTTATCGGCAGCACCTTGAGTCCATATGCGCCAAGATATCTTCGTGGAATAACCTCCTGTGCCGACCTCTTGGATCCTCATGTGCAATAGTCCATCCAATCCTACGGCCCACCACTGTCCTGCTCTAGCGTACAGCGCTGCTGAATATGCAGCCCCAGCATTGTGCAACAGGGTCCACACAAAAAAAAAACTGGCACATTACTCAACGAGACAGTGGAGTGAGAACCATTACTGGCGGCTTCGTCCCCACTCCATCCCTAATGAGTTTCTACCAGTTGCTTTCAGGCATTGCACCTTCAGTGCCTCGGAGAGGAACATTCACACACATAAACTGGATCTCCAAGGCTCGTTTGAACTTCCGCAGTCAATCGTTTTACGAATTAATAAAAGGGTTAAACACTTGGTTACAGAACTCACTGAGATAGCATTTAATATATGTGACCTGACCCGCCCACAAAAACCAGGACAAAGTCGCCGGAGTACTTTTGGGAGAAAGAGCTCAATAACTTGTGTAAAATCAATAGAAACCAAATAATGTCAGGCATAATATTGATTTTTTTTTGTGGCAAAAGACAAGAGCAAGGCTTACATAGTTTATTACATCATTGTAAAGCTGGTGATTTCTGTCCAGCATTTCAAATATGCATTCTCAAAATTGAGCATTTTCCGACTTGAATCAGGGTTTTGTGGGAGGAGGTCACATATACGATTTAGTTACCCTATCACGCATGTTGTGACGATTTTTTGGAAATCATCTACTTAGTTCTCCAGATAGACAAGGAAGAATAATTATTACTCGTTCCCAAGAGTCGCCAGCGCACACAAGTTGTTTGATCCCCGTATTCTCCTATCCTGCTTCGAACCTGCACCTCCGTATTACTAAACGGCGCTCTTATCAATTAAAGCGGCACTGGCACATTTTCACAAAATATGTGTTAACGCATTTTTCGGCGTCTGCTTGAATTTAACGTTGCCGCGACGCTAAATTATAAAATAGTTCTGTTTACCCATCAGGGAAGCTGAATTTTTGGTCTTATTAATTTCGGGTGAGGGTTTTTTGTATCTAAAGCCTTCCCACCATGCAAAAAATCTCGAGTTTTGACAAAATTCTTGAGGCGCACTATTTTTCAAATTGTTGGGCCGTGTCTCTTAAAAAAAAAAAAAAAAAATAAGCTAACTAAGTCAACCTGTTCATAATTTTCCAACGTATTAGTCTTTCCCACATTTATTTTATCCCTTTGTCTTATAGTTCTATACCAAGGGGTGAAGCCCATTCAACCAGTCGTCCGTGCTGGGGCGCTGACATTTTTTAATTTCACGGAATACATGATTTTTTGGGTGCTTGTATACACACTAATGTCATGATACAAACAATCCGGCAAAATATCATTTTTCTGGATGTTTGGTGTTCCTTGGTGGTTAATTTTGTCCTACCCATGGCCACACAACGATGAAATGACACGTCATCGGCTTGATTTAAATAAACGGGGGCGCCTCAATGATACACTTTTCACCTAAGCGCGCCCAAGCACCTAGGCGAGTGAGTATCTGAGCACATGATCCAGGTGCACTATTATTACACCGGCCACCTCTAACACATCTAACATCAATTTGTATCACTAACGATTAGTTTATATGCAAGCGGCATCCCAACAGTATGGTGGAAGAAGCGGAGGGCACCTTGCTTTCTATTGTTGTACTCTATTTTCTTTGTGGTCGGCAAACCTGCGAGACAGATGAATTTTCTAAGTGACGTAACGATTTTTTGCCTCTCTATCTATATAGAACCTCTTTGGTCTATACCACGGGGGTGGAAACGCAATTCAAAACCAGTCGTCCGTGCGTGGGCGCTGACCATTTTGAATATGCACGGAATAATTATCAGTTTGGGGCTTGTATACACACCTAATGTCAATTCGATACAAACAATCCGCCAAAATTACAGTTGTTGGAGTTTGGGTGCTATTGGGTGGTTAAATTTTTGTGCTACCCATTCGCCACACAACAATGAAATGACACGTCAGTCCTTCTTGATTTAACATAACCGCCTCAAGCATACATCTTTTCACCTTCAAGCGCGCATTGCATTATGAGAAAAAGAGTATCTGAGCACATGAATCCAGGTACACTATTATTACACACACCCTGGCCACCTCTACACATACATTAATTTGTATCACTACCGATTAGTGTAATTGCAAACGGCACCCCACAGTATGTGGAAGAAGCGGAGGCGCCATTGCTATTCTATTGTTGGTACTCTATGTTTTCTTTGTGGTCGTCAAAACATGCGAGACGGGGAATTTCTAAAGATTACGTAAACGTTTGCCTCCTATTATATAGAACCTCTTTGGTCCTACTGCCTAGCACTTCAAAGAAAGTCTATGAACATTTAATGCCCCAAGACAAGCATGACCAATATTTTCTTACCTGGTCTTATATCGGCGAGTTCTCTGACTCGACTGCCAGATCAGAAGGTTGACGCCGCCATGGCGCTCCATATATATAGAATTCTGATGCCCACCTACATGGCGCGCGAAGTGAAATTTGGAATATTGAGGTAGCTCCAAAACGTTTGAAAATTTATTTATTCATCAGGCGGATCATTTACGTCACGCACATAATGGAATTTCAAAATTTAATGACGAAAAAATAATCATTTGATTGCCAAAAAATCGAAAATCCCCCTGGAGACTTAATTTCCAACGTATTAGTCTTTCCCACATTTATTTTATCCCATATGTTTTATAGTCTATACTACCTAGCACTTCAAAGAAAGTCTATGAACATTTAATGCCCCAAGACAAGCATGACCAGATATTTTCTTACTAGTCCATAAGCCAGTTTCTGTACGGGCCTTAAAATTCGAGTTTGTTGCACCCACCTGGTGATTAATTTTCCAATATATCACCTTAAAGGGAGTGTCCCCCTGACTAGAATTAGGTATGTTTCCGCCCCAAAATGTTGCACATTAGCGCGTACTGCCTATTTCAAAATGGCCACCATTGTTTTATGAAAAACTGCTATTGTATTTTCGTTATAGATAAGAACTTTGTTTAGGACTAAACGAAATGAAGTTTTACCTTCCTAAAGTGGGCTTAAACATTCAAGTGTCCAATATGGCCGCCGGAAGGAGCCATGTTTTGTTAAATGTACTAAAATTGCCAAATTGATGGGGTAAGAATCCGAGTAATATTTTGAGAGCACCAAAAAGAGAATTGATGACATTTGTATATTGCGGACATGATCTTAACTCATGATGGCGGCGGTTATACCCGCTCCGGGGGACACAAATCAAGAAGAAAAACGCCCCTGCACATCTTTTTCGACATAATAAGAACCATAAGGAAAACTATTGATAACATTTTTCTGCAATCTTCTCTCGTACTTCTGGACAGTTGCAGGCCACTCAACACTAGTTGACGCTGCGAAGGAAGATGATCTCGGCAGTAGAGAGGGAGAATAAGGAGCTGGTGGTACAAGTCAGATACAAGATAGCACTTGATGTGCTCGAAAGAAAGTTAGGTCACCATATTTAAATTTTCCTTCTACATATAGACAACTTTTCACTTCTTCATAAGCATAGTTTTTATTTTTACTGGGAAACACCTATGACGTCACTGAGTAGTCCTTAAATACAGTACACACCCATTTATTATGATTTTATTGTATTCGGTTGATATGAGCTGTTGTCTTCCTATGAACTATTATAGAGTCAGTTTAAACTATGTTATATAGCCCAAGTAGTAACCAGCTATTGTGACAGCACTCTCTTGGACATGTCAATACCCCACTTTAATATTTTTTTACATCTTGGAAATGATTTAGGGGCATTATTAGAAAGTGTTGTTTAATAACATCGAAAAGGTGGTTAAGGCTGTATTTCTTCCTGATTTACGTACTCTAGAGCGAATATAATCACCGCCATCTTTAAAAACAAGCCTCTACGTAAATATAAATGCCATAAATTTTTTTGGAGCTCCCAAAATATCACCCAGGTTCTTATTTCAACAATTTGCCATTTTAAGTTCATTTCGCAAAATATGCCTCTTTGCGGCGGCCATCTTGGACGCCTAGATGTGTAAGCCCCCTTTAGGAAGTTAAAAACTTCATATCGCGTAGTCGTGGATATAATTTCTATCTGTAATGAAATTATAATGGCGGTTTTACATAAATCAATAGCGGCCATTTTGAAATGGGCAGAACACGCTAAGGTGCAGCTTTTCTGAGCGGAAACATACCTCATCCTAGTCAGGGGGACATTCCCTTCAAGGTGATATATTGGAAAATTAATCACCAGTTGGGTGCAACGAACGGAAAATCCAATGATGGCAGCTTATGGACTATACCTGGTCTTATATAGGCGAGTTCTCTATGTTAGTGACTCGACTGGCCGGCCAATCAGAAGTGGTTGCACAGCCAGCCCGCCTGGCGCTGCCATTTTATAGAATTCTGATGCCCACCTACATGGGCGCGAAACAGTGAAATTGACTATGAGGTAGCTCCAAAGCGTTTGGAAATTTTAATTATTCATCAGGGTCGATCATTTACGTCACGTCACGCACATATGTATGGAATTTCACAAATTCTGACGAAATATCATTTTGATTTGCCACAAATCGAAAATCCCCCTGGATATGACTTAAAACAAACACGAAACTGAATGCATTTTGAGGCAGGAGACTACTTTTCTGTTTTTCCAGAAATTAAAGAATCCGTACTAACAAAACAAACCAACACCTCAAATTTGGAATCGTTTTTCCTCGATAAATGTACAGTGTCGTTATTCCAGCACATTAGTCTTTTAAGCAAGCATTTAACAATTATTGAACAGACACGAGTGTGCTGTTATTTATATGCACTACAGTAATGTTATGTGTCAGAGTTTGCAAGTATAAAAATGATATACAAAGATAAATCGTTTTGCGTTCGCTTTTGTTCATGGACTTCACATATCTTTATTCTACTACGATACGCCTTCGGTCACTTAAAGTTGGGTACACTGACCATTATTTATTCCATAAATTTACGAAATTAACATCAAAATATCCACATACTAAATACTCTAACGCTCCTAACTATACAATTTTGCTATGCAAGATCAGGCTGCTGGCATACTGTTGTCTAATAACATAAATTATACACGTAACCGATACATTTCATGGTGTAATTGTAAAAATATATTTCAGTAGAACAATTTTTAATATATTATACGTCTATGCAAAAATTCCGACCAGGGTCACGAAATATTCGAATGTATTAATTCTTAATGAAAAGTTTGTCCCTGTTGTTGATTCAATTAATGTTTACAATATGTACTACCATTTCATCAACACCTGTCTCTATGTAATCAGTCTCTACTATTGTAATCTATTTATTAATGGTTTAATAAGACATGCATAATCTTAACAGTTTTCTTTGTGCCCTACGTAGTACATTATAGAGGGTTGAAAAAACAGGGCTTAACTCGCCTTTTGGCCATTTTGAGATTTTGCACTAAAAAAATCTGTAACGACGCCACATAATTCTTACAATCTTAATTCAACTTTGTTGCTAAAAGGGCACAATAATACCTACACTACATCTCATTGGAGGTCCTCTTCAGTGGCCATACCATTTTTTTTTAGTAAAATTAATGACTTCTGTTTTCACAACCTCGATATTAAATGGACATAATGGCTATGAAAAAATACATAATTAAAGGACCGCTTTCTGAAATCAATTTCACAAGTTTGAAAAACATTTGGATGTTTACGTTCTGTAAACAAGTAAAAACAGGAAATTTCCCGGGTGGAGGTTGGCAGTTTGTGGCACTTTCTGGAACAGAAAAGATCGGTTTCACATCCCTGCCATAATTTACAGTGATCTAGCCATGTTTTGCGACACAATTCAAAGGCATTCAGACCCGGCGTGGAAGCAGATATAGTCCCCCCAGGCGGGGCCACAGTACCGGGGCTCCATAACGATAACGGGATAAAGCGTGAAACTAATATTGAGTGAAGAGTCCAATTGAATAATTGAATCGATTTGCCATATTGTTCACCATTTTTTCAGCGAGTATCTTAGTAACTCCTGCCTATAATTACTTTAACTACACACGTATTAACTCTTCTTCCTTTCCCTCCTCCCCTTTCTTCAGGAATCGTAGTCTTGTAGTAAGATATTGATCTTGTCAAGTGAAAGATGTGATTGCCGGGATTAGCAACATATACAATAGCAATGGTCTGGGGGGGGGTGTGTGAGCTGATGACAACATGCTTTTTCAAGTTTGGTAATGCGGCAGTAATGTCAGCATCCTGTTCCAGAATTGCCACAAACTGCCACAAGCTGCCACCTCCCCCTGGAGCTCTTTACTGTTTTTACAGAATGCAAATATCCAAATTGTTTTCAAACTCGTGGAAGTCATTTCAGTAAGGGTCCTGTTCATTATGTCATTTTTTTCATGCCATTATGGTCCCTTTATCATTTCGGCACGGCTGCTGCCTATACCAATCATTTGACACTCCTCTTTTTTTCCTCTTCTCTCTCTCTCCGCTCTTCTCTCCCATCTCTCCTTTCACTCTCCCCGCCCCCCCCCGCTTTCTTCTCTCTCTTCTCCTCTTCTCTTTCTCCTCCTCTTTCTTCCTTCCCATCTCTTCCTTTGCCCGTCTATTCTTTCTTCTCGCTCAATTGTCCTTTTTAGAATATTTAAAATCAGAGTTGGAATACCAAACGAAGAGGAGAGGTGAGGTGAGGTAATTATTAAACAATTAGTGAACAATGAATAAATATGCTACATTTGGGCACAAAATTCTCACGGCAATGTTTTTCTTCGATCATTTATGGCAAGGACCGATAATTTTCCAAGTTTTCAATTCAAAATATAATTTTTTGTTGCCTAGTCTTGTTTCTTCATTTAAAACATCTTGGTTTTAAAAAGCGTTTAAAAATGACTGAGATAGAACGCCCGAAAACGAAAAAAAACTTCCCAAGCCAAAGTTACCTTTATGGAGCTCCATGTATTGTTATACATTGGATTCCATTGCTACATCAGGTAGTGTTGAATCTTGCACAAAGCTTGTCATAGTATGTGATTGCATTCGTTCCCTCACCCTCTCTGGTGATCGCCGGTCGAGCTGTTCTCGCTAGCCAATCTCCTCGTCCCTCACATCGCGTGACTGTTGTGTGTTGGTGCTGTTTGTTGTACTTTCAAGATTCAGGTTTTTTCTCCGGTTTTGCTTTCGACGTTTGCTTATAATATCTGCTATCGTATACAAGTAAGGATTGATGCAAGAATTGATGTAAAACGAATGTTAACCGACCATGCAAAAAACTGACGGTGGCAGTGTGAGGACCCTTGCCTGCACCAAATCCCGAGGGGCAAATTACTGGAACCAAGCAAAAGAAATCCTTTGGCTACTATGGTGGCTACCTTTGCTGTCAATCTGATCTGCGCCTTCATTTCTTGGTTCAGGCCCGCTCGTTTTGATGATTTTAAACGGTCACGAACAATCTCAATAAAATAAATAAAAACCAAGTATCAAGTAAATAGCATATGGAGTTAAGACCCACGAAAAACTTGCTGTCGAAAAATACATTCCTTGGCTCCTTTCCGTCGCGCCGAGATACGGATATTGAGTTTCAAATTTCGAATTTCCGTGTGACTTGTACACCCGACTAAACACTTGAGTTGCAGTGTAGGTAGAAACTGTTTTTTATAAAAGTCGTGAAGGCCCATGCACACATGGCGAGTTGTCATAAAAACAATGTTCTTTCCCGCTAGTATAGATGGAATGATACCAAGTAACCGGCAGATATCCAAACAATTCCACTTGCTAAAATGGCTATTTTGCGTCCCAATTTGGAAGTGGAGCGAGGAATTTACTACTG